>JAQFZM010002036.1:0-15213 GCA_034695785.1 Galumna obvia | reverse complement strand
CTTATGTCACCCATAGACAATACATGGATGACTTAGTGTTAAAACGAATTGAACTCATTATTTTGGAAGTAGTAAATCTAAAGCTTTAATATTGAACTTTTGATTGTTTAAACATAAATTTTTATATCTTTTCATTTAAAGTTCAGTTCAAACACTTGAATCTTTAAATATAGTATATTTTTAAAGCTTTAACTCTCAATTTTAAATTAACAATAATTAACAAATTACTGGTCATAAGCAGAAAAGGATTTTATATTTCGAACCCACTTGATATAAGCTTTTAAATTATACCAAACTCATTTTAATATGAGTTTCCCGGTGATGAGACCTTGCTTCTAAGATTAGCTGATCCTTAAAACTATTGAACTTTATGTTATTATTTAACAATGACTCAATATTGTAGATATACCAATATTATATCCAGGGATAGCCAAAGGGTCCCATTCTATGAGTGTTGAGAATATAGAAATTTACCTTTGAATAATTGTACTTGATAGTTTCAATCGTATTTTAGTCTATTGACAATTCAATGCTTTATTTTAATCTTTTAAGGCTGAGAAACACAATTTTGTTTAATTTTAAAGTTAATAAAAATGTGTTAATATTTTATCACTTTATCCCTCAAAATACTAAAATTTTATCGGTCCGAAGAGAAGACCCGTTTCGACAATTCTAGAATACTCCTATTAACTAACCATTAGATTGATCCAAGAATATGATGTTCAGTGTATATTCTATTCGTTTTAAGTATATTTTTTAAGTTTAAGTTATTAGATAAGCAACTAGCTCTTTACCATTCTCAATTTTTATTACTAGATTTGAAATAATGTGAACTCAAAAGTTTTGTTTCAAATACTTTAGATAAAAATATTTTTCTAAAATAATGTATAGGTCTCAGTTTTATACTACCTAGCTAAAATATATATTTTTCATTCATCACTGTTGATGTTTTCTTTTGTATAACTCTTTAAATTGAATGTTAATTCTTTAACTATTTTGTAGTCTATATTTCTATTCCTATATACATGTACAAACTTTGTCAATGAATAAATTTTTGTACTAGATTCAATTAATGTTTGCTACTGCAAATTCTATGTTTAAAAATGGTTGACATATTGTGGGCGCAATAAAAACAAAAAATAGTATCAGTTTTTAAAACTTTTAAAACCGTTTAAAGTTTGGAACTTATGATAAGTATTTTAAGTACTTTTTTTAATATTGAAAACAAATCATTTATGAGTGAACAAGAAAGTTTAACATATAAATCTTGTTTTTAATAAAGGATATCTTTAATTTCATAGAAAAACTATATCTGTTCTTGGATAAAGGTAATGGGTCAAAAATTAGCGATCGTTAAATAATATAAAGAGTACTTTGTTTTAGGCTTAGCTCAGAGTAAATTAAGTTTAAAAACTTTGAATATCTTTTTATGAAAACCATAGAAGTGAAGAAATAATTTAATACTTTAATTGATGATATCATTAGTCAAATGGTGCTAAAAGGAGGAGTAATTAGTGATTAGCTTTGAATAATCACAATAAAATAGTTGAGAAGCCGTCTCTGAGTAAATAAAACTAATGTTTTCATTGCTTTTAATTATGAAAATAAGAAAAATTCTTGAAAATCGATTGAAGTTAAAGTGAATTCTTGTGTTGTTTTCAACTTTCAATGAAAACAATCAATAAATTCAAGTGAAAAGTTTTAATTTGAATTTGAAATTTATAAAACTTAAAGAGCTTTTGAGAAAAATATGTATAATTTTTGTCAAATACTTCTGTCTTCTGTCAAACACAAGTTTTTTTGCTTCAAATAATGTGAAGCATTACATGATTTTCTCAATTATTTTGTAAAACGAATGGCTTTGAATTTTTATTTTTATCGCTGATTAGCAGAAAAGCTGTCAAAATAGGATTATATTTGAATTGCATTCACCTCAACAGCACTAATCAGAAGACAACTCAATGACGAATTCTTTATGTGTTTCACATATTTTTGTTTAATACTTATTTCACAAATAATAGCAATTGTTTTACATTAAGAAAACAATTAAAATAATTTCTAGTCTAGAATTGCCAGAAAAATAATTAGAGATTGTGTCAAGTTTATTGCCATGGTATATGTTTTTTATTCTACTAATTACCTTAGACATTTGCCAAGACATCACATGGATCTTTCATCTGACAATATTTCATGAATAGAAGAAATATCGATCTCTTTATAACAAACTACTATTAAATGAATTTGTGTTTTAAATAACAAATAAATGTGAAAAATATGTAAATTCTTTAATATTATGAATACAACGAATGACTGTATTTTGAATAAATTTTCTTTGAGTGCTATAGAAATGTTTTGTGATTTTAATTTGTTTTTATGTTAATTGCAATCATTTTTCTCTCCAAAGGTTTTCAAAAATATTATTACATTAAAAACATTAAACAATTAGTTTTATATTCTCTGAATTAATAAATTATTTAAAATAAATTTTTGTTTATATTTGTAATTCTAGAAAATATCAGAGAATTCATGGAATATCATTGAAATAGTATTCAAATATAATTCTAAATAACTAAATAATGAAAATTAATTTTTTGAATTGAATGAACCAAGGGTGAATTCCCTTAAAACATAATGAAATTCAAAATATTCGAATTATGCTAATGCTCATGTTACATTTAATACCATTAAAGATGTTATTATTATTATTATTTTTGTGAATTAAGTGTTAATTTGATTTATGTTGAAGAGGTTCTGTTAGTTCTAGCACAACTACTAGCATGAATATGAGCTAGGTGGTTTGTTATAACTTAAAGAGTGCATTAGATAAAAGATCTGAACTATTATTAGGTCCCAAAAGAGCCGATAATAAATGTGAGGACTTCTGGCAATATTAGAACGAAGTGACACAGAATTAGTCTAAGAATATATTCTGAAATATTCGGACTAAACTATTATTCGCTTCAAATACTCGTTTCGGTGACTATAATAGCGTTAATGTTATCTTTCATTGACTTTTGTTAATAAAAGATAATAAATCGATTTCTTGAGTCATTAATCGCATCGTTTTTAACTAACGAAACGGTAGAAATGGTACTTGCAATTTATTTAAATCAATTAAATGAAACAAAAGAACACAATTCCCTATTTTTGAAAGTATTGTTTAGTTATATGCCGTCCAATCATTGATCAACAAAAAAGTCAAATAAAAATACATTCAGTTTTGTAATAATCAACAGACGAACGGTTAGGACATAGATTTGGCTCATAATTAGAGATATCAGGAAATAAGAATTCATTTAACTCGCAATAATTGCGAGCCATTCAAGTGTACTACAGTTACTGTTTTGCTTACTCTCATAGTCATATAGGGCCGGCGCCGATTCCGCTCTTTCGCTAAATACCAATATTAAGCAAACCATTGCTGCGATTACGCCAAACACCGATACCATATATTTTGCCATTTCGTCAAATTTGGTTCCAAATTAGTTTTCTATCGACAAAACAAAAAACATTAATCTATTTATTAGATTTGCTTTTGAATTATTTTTGATATTAAATACAATTTAATTAATGTTCAGAACTTTAATAACATTTTTAAAGTTTTCATTAAAGTTCTATAATATCTTATATTTAAATAAGAATTTATTACTAATAATAGTAATAAATTACTAATAAGTTATTATTCAACGAATTATTGATTAATAGAAGTATATTAGAATTTTGAAGTTATGTTGTATTAAACATAATTTAATGACTATAATATATTTATATAAAAATAGAAATGTATCATCATGTACAATTGATGCATTCATTATTTTATTCTCAAAGTTATCCACTGATGAAATGATTATAATTTATGTTTGAAATGAAAACCACACAATCGTTAAGATTCGGTGAATACTTTACTTTTTTGATCTAAAATTTACTCTTGTTTTTAATATTACACTAAATCACCAAGTTTTATTTATACTTAGTCGTTCAGAGCCTTTGTTCAGTTTTTGTTCATAAAAGTTGGTATTTTTTAAATTTATCTCTATGTAAATGGTTATGAAATGAAGTTCACAAAACTTGGTCAATTCATAGAACTTGGTCATCATAAAACTTGAATGTCGAGTGTATTAATATAATTAATGATAGTTTTGCAGTACATCTAATGATTATTCACTGCAATTCATTTAAATTTTAATACTATAATAGAAATTGACAAGCTCATTCTTTGAGATAAATCGATAATTTATTGGTCTTTAGACAACTCAGAGATCTATTAAAATGAAAGTAATTTATTAAATGTATTAAATATTTTGAAAATTTCTAAAATCAAAGATAAATTTGAATTTCAAAAATGTTAAAATGCTTTCAATGTTTTAGAAATTTTGAAAATATGTATAAAAAGAGGATTTCATAGGGAATGTAATTTATACTTCGAATAAAAAATTATATTTAAATTTTTATTGAATTGAGTCAAAAATTTTGGAATCAATTTAAGTGAATTTAAATCTAAAAACTCATCTTTTAAATTGATTTGAAAGAATTAAATAAAATGGATATTCACAAAAAAACAATTCGTAAACAAATAGAAATTTGAGCGCTTTATTACTACTTTATTACTCTCTTTTTTATTTTCCCATATTTTCAAAAACAAAAATATTTTTCTTCGATATCTTAGAAATATTAGTTTTTATTTATGAAACCCTAATATAAAAATAACTCAAACTTTCAAAATAAATGAAGAAGTTTTTTGATTAAAGTATAACTTATATTTAATTTATACCTTTATTTAATTCCAAGATAATATGTTTAACACGTGTCTAATTCTTAAGTTATATTTTAAATCTTTTAAAATTGATTCTATAACTTTATTTTGTTATCAATTATTTCAAATCGAAAGCTTAAACATTAGTTAAAACAATGAGTAGGACTTAATTCAATTAACTATATTAATGTTTAACATTTTAAGGGTTAGACTCTGTTTAGTCTGTGATTAATAGTTTACTTAACTCTAATAATTAAAGAAATTAGTGCCTAATTTATTGAATAAAATTGTTAAAATTAATTTTTGCTAGTTTTATTTCTTTCTTGGTAACATTTTAGTGAATTTCAATTGACACAATTATCACTGTGACTGTGAAAATATAACCTAGCAATATATTAGATGTTACGATTTTCCTGCAATGCATGCATTGTATGAACAGAAGTTTAATATATTTTTATTTATAATATATTTCGATCTCTTTTTTGTTTACACGAAACTAAAGTTATATTAAGAAAACTTTTTTGCATAACAACTGTTAAGAGAAATTAATCTATTTTTCATTTGATAAGAGGAAAATTTTCTTGTTTAAAATATAGGTCTGGATATATAATATAACTAATATTTAGACAAGAGATTCAATTTTGACTTATATGTGGGTTTTCATCAAATATTTAACGACACAAAAAATTTTGATATTTTTTAAGAGATTTATATTATTTTGTTTTATTTAAATATTTTTGAAATTAAAAATTGAATTGAAATTTAAAATTATATTTATTCCATTAAATTTTTTAAAATTAAATACTAAATTATTTTAAAGATTATATTTCAATTATTTAAAGAATATATATAAATACTAATTTATGTTATCCAGCATTTCTTTTTTTGTTTGATCAAGTTACATTTTGGAAATACAATATAAGAATAATATCTTTTTGTATTTTATCAGAAAATGTGATCGCAATAAGTGTTGACTTAATGTATGGCTAAAAGTTAGATATGATTCGCAAAGTATCGGTCATTTGTTTAGAGAAAGAGTGGATTCTAACAAAAAGTTAATGAAATAAATATAATTAATTGGAGTCCACCCAAACAAAAATAATAATTAAGTGGAACATCATTTGGGTAGAGAGTTGTGCACCAGTTGTGCTCCAATTGTCTCTTCCATCAAATAAACATTAAACCAAAGAGAGATTAATCCAAGACTACAATAAGATATTATATTATCTGAATTATTAGGAGAACTGAATAATTCACGGAATCTAATGCTTTAGTTTTGGAGCCAAAATAGAGATCCGATACCTCTTATAAATAATTGTCATTCAAAGTATCATTTATTCCATCAATTGATTAATGAATTATTGTTTGAGAGGTTTCACACAAATTGGGATCAAAATAAAAAAAATTATCAAAACTAATGATAAATTCGTTTTTCATTTAATGTTATTTAATGAACCAAAAACTACATTAATATTTCATAAAATGTGTAATAACTTCAATAGTTACTATTATTACTAGGTATCTCTTCTAATAGTATTAGTTTTAGGAACAAATTAATTAAAACTAAGTTATCGCTGAAAATGATTTGATTTTATTTGACTGAGTTTTCTATGATATACTTGAATGTGAAGAAAAAACAAGAAAAAGAAGCAAAACTATATTAATGTAACCGAAGAGAAGAGCTCTGCAAATAAAAAATACTCTTAATTGCGACTCAAATGTCATTTTCAAACTTTTATCAGAAGAAAAGCCAACATTTCTTTTATAGATTATAACAAAATCTTAAAGTGTTTAAAGTATTTAACATTTTTAATGAGGATTTTCTTATCCTTTGTGTGAATATATCATAAATTTTTAAATATCGAAAGAATAAATCATTTATTAAAAAATACTCAAAACAATTCATATAATTTTTAAAACTAAAACATTTTGAATATTATATTAAATTGAAATAAATCTTACCTTAAAAATAGTTTTATTTGCGATGAGAGGATGATTTAAACAGTTTTGTTTAGTGTTAGTGAAAGGACCGATTGCTATGACTTTGTAATCGATATAAACAACTGTTGAAAGAGAGCACAAGCAATACAAGCAATACAAGCAATACAATCACTTTTGTCTAAATTTTGTCGACTCTGAAGTCTAAAAAATTATTTCGTATTTTGTATTAAATTTTACAAAATATGAATCGAAACGAAATTCTGAAAATCAAAGCTCTTTTTCAATATATATATGAGTTGTATAAGACTTAGTGACCAATAATACAATTAGACCGAAATGGTTGAGAGTCTGTGACGTTGACTGAGAGCGTAGACCAATCATAGGACAGAAAGAATTCTTTGCGGAGGTCTAAATGACATAAAATTGTGAGCAAAATATATTGTTTTGTTTCAAACTCAAGAAAAACTCAGTCATCGGAAAGAAGTAAAAATGCTCTTTCATTGCATTCTATAGAATCTTGAAAAATTTGTTACACACAAACTCCACCTCAAATGAGATTCATATTCTTTTATGTCTCTCTCTTTTCAATAACTTTTCTTCGTATGAATACATTTTAGAGAAACTAATTGTCGACTGAATTAGTGTTAATGAAAGACTTATTATTAGAAGTGTTTGTTCTTTGAATGTTTTTGAAGCCAACTATTATTCTCTATATTAAACATATTTAAGTGTTTTGCCTGTATTTGATATTAAATAATCAAGGCAAACACTCCAATGAAAATATTTGCTTAATATTAACACTTGTTTTAGCAGTTGATTAATGTGGAACACAATTCTATAAAAATTGATTAAAATTTGAGGACCAAAACAACTATTTTGTTGAAAAAACATTTTTTTTTGAATCGCTTAGAAATTTCAAATAAAGGCGTCACTATTTCTTAGAAAAATCACATCAAATGATTTCATTATTTTTGTGTCAGCCTTTAATCAAAGAAGTAAATATCTGTTTTATCGAATCTTGTTCAGTCAAATCTCATTTTTCAAATTATTGATTCAATTTTAGATAAGTTATGTCTAAATACTATAAAGGGTTTAACAATAGAATTTTCTAAATTATAAATGAAGCAAGATTAATCAATAATTTAATGTCTACACATAATTCTTTAAGAATTTTCCTAAAATTATAAAGTTTTGTGATTTGGTTTTTTTGCCACAAAATATATTACAGCAAATCACTATTGGGTTTCGCCATTTAACGAATGCCTTTCGGGTTGGCTCTATTTTTAACAAATGTCTTTCGCGTCTTAACAGAATCTTTACGCGTATAACAAAATAAATACAAAACATTCATAGTTTTCCCCGAAGTTGGCCACTGACCAAAAAATTGTTGACATATTCTGAAAGTATTTTTGATTTTCTTTAAGATGGCTATTTTAATTTTTCAATTTGACCATGTTTAAATTTTTAAATAAATTTACAATAAATGTATAGATATTTGACTCCCGAGGTCAAATTCCCGAGAACTATTGGTCGGACAGAAAAGTGGTAAATTAGTAATTTGTTCGTTTGGACGAGTAGAACATTTCATAAACAGTATTACAGCATTGATTATTAACCTTATGGTCGCTAGACTCGGAAGAGCAAAATTTGAGGGCTATTTAATGTCTAATGTTATACTCTTATATTGTATTATACGGGTAAAAATTCTGTTAACACGCGAAAGACATTTGTTAAAAATAGAGCCGACGCGAAAGGCATTTGTTAAATAGCGAAAACTACTTGGGATTTGCTGTAAATGATAGGAATATAGAAATTATTGAATTCTATAATCATTTGAATTGATTTATTAAAAATGTCTTTAAAAATATGAGAAAATGTCAAAAATGAAGAATTTTCTTATTTTATTATTTGTATAAAACTATGGATTAATTCAAAATCAATTCAAATTTCAAAATGAATTCAATTTTTTAATGTCAACGACTCAGAGATAAAATTAAAGACATAAAATAATTGTTAAAAATTTGATAAATTATTAACAAAATGTTAACATTTGATCAGTTAATGTCATTAATGTGTTGTCATTTGAAAAATAGTTTACATAAAATCTATTTTTGTTAATTTATAAAAGTAAAATAAACATGGGAAATTATTTTTGCCATGGGCAAATATCTCAAAAACTTTCTAACAAGGTAATATAATTTAAAATAAATGTGTTAAAATAAAAATAGATTATTTGGCAAAGAATTTATAATAATTTAATAAATATTTAATTTTGTCAATAGTATGGCTGACAAATTCAAGCTTGATCAAATCTTTTTATAAGCTTTTTCTTGAAAATTTATTTTGACTCGATTACAGTTCGTTTATTATTTAATAAAATACTAAAACTTTTGGTCGAATTATTTTATTAAAAACATATTAAATATATTATTCGTGAAAATGGGTTTAAATTTAATATGAAATATAGTTTGAGTCCTCTTTAAGATTTGATTAGAGATGGTCAATGAGTTTGACCCAAAAGGTTAACAAGGGCATTTTGAAAAGGCCTAAATGAACCTATTTTGCAATTTTTTTTATTTTTTAAATATTTTATGTTATTTTATGCCTTTTATAGTTAACCATTTTTTAATTAAAATTTATCAAAAAATTCAGAAATTCTTTTTTAATATCTTAAAGATTAAAGTTGTACTTAAAATATATTTATAAAATAATTCCAAATGAAGTTATTTTTGGTGTCTTTAAGCTCAGAAACATTATTTAAGTCAGTTTTATAGTAAAAAATAACATTTTTACTCAAAAGGTAACAAAAATTTGCCGAAATGGAGTTCCTCTCTATCCTATGGGGAAATTTTGTCAAATTTTCGACTCTATTAAGGTTGAAATGCCCTCCATTTGATTTACTGAAGTATTTGAAAGAAAATTTTTTGATTAAATTTATAATTAAATTTAAATAATTTATTATTTTATGATCCGATTCTGGATTTAAATAAAAAAAGCGAAGGATTTTATTAAAAACAAAACGAAGAAATGATTTCTAAAATTCTCATAAAATTGAATTCAAAAACAGTGATTATTTATGTTCTCGTCTTCAGGTATTAATCCATTTGAGACCTCAAACAATAATATTTGTGTTTCCGAAAGAATATTCTTCGGTAAACATAATATATTCCTCACATTATTTAGTGGACTCGTATTTATTTAGTATATTTTCGTTTATATATAAAACAGCATTTAATAAAATATTTAATAAACAGTAAAGAGTCAGTCAATCAAAACAATATAATCATAAAATTTTCAAATAATTAGTTTCAAAGCCTCAAATGAATATTTAAATTGTAAATTAAAAGTGATAAGAGGTGATAAAAAGTGATAAAAAGTGATAAATATGACTATTTTCACATATTTTATGCATAAAAACATAAAATAAGACATCAAAATAGTAATATAGCAGTGATGTGATGGTTAGAAACAAAATTATAACTATTGAACTCTTTTTAAAAAAAATTCATTTTAATTCTGATCCAATCAAAGGCTCACAATATTTACACAAAAAAACAATTAAAATTTTAAGTGAATGAATCACATTTACATCATTCGTATTATTTCTTAATATTATCTCAATATTTAAAATTTTAGTATAAAAATATTTTCAGTTGAGTTTAAATCAAATAATCAAATGATCAGTTTAATCAGATAGTTTAATCAAATGATAAATAACCTTGTTCATTAGCATTGTTTGTTTTGTTATTTTTCATTATTTTGGAAGATGTCTGATTTTCAAATTTTGCCTTGATACCAGGGATGGCCAATAGGGGGGTATTCTAAAATACCACCCTGGAAGAGCAAAATTACCCCCCAGGAAAAATGAGCTGAAAAACCACCTAGAAAAATAGAGGCTCCGATTTGTATAAATTTCAGGAAAAAATGAAAAAATTTTAATCCCTGCTTGATACTATATTTAATTTGAAATCATTGGAGTACTCAAATATAGAAAACTTCCAAATTCTCAAATATACTTGCTAAAATTAAAATAATATCTTAATAGGTAAAATACTAAATTTTAGAAAACTTTTATTAAAAATCTAAAATTATGTTATTTACAAATTTCCTTAATTTTAATCATTTATTCTTTTAAAATAATAATAATTTTAGTTTTAATTAAATTATTTTAATTAATTGAAACATAAGATAATAAAACGATAATAAAAAAAATATCAGATAAAAGATATTAAATAATAAACAAATAAAGTAATAATGAATAATACTTATGAATAATACGCTCTAATTATTAAAATTCAAACAAAACTTTAAAGGAATAACGTTTTATGAGAATATAGGCAAGGACAATCTAATAAACATAATAACTAAAAGAATGTTCCTCCTTGCTCTTTCAAAGATTTTGATTCCAAAAATCTTATCTCATAATAAAATATTAAAATTTTTACGGTCAATAAGTTAATTGAAAAAATATCTAGATAACTCTTTAGAAAAATATTCTATATTATTCTGGTCTTCTTAAGACTCTTCAGATTTGCTTATATATGGTTTGCAATAGAAGTGAATATTTTGAGAATAGTTTTAATAAAAAAGTATTTTTTGATGAAAAAAAACATATTTATAGGAAAAGGAATGAATCTCTGAATTAATGCTTGCATTTGAAGAGCCCTACAATTTATTCGATAAATATTTAAGGAAATGATTTCTCAATGATTATTGAAATATAAGTCGATATGAAATTCAGTAAAACATTTGCTAAAAAGTTTCTCAATTCATATACTGATTGTTATTAAAAGTGGGACCCATTATATTAGAAGTGACCAAACTCTTAATCATTAGAAATATTTGTCTCACAAATTGGTTTCCAGGGATTACTACGAATGAATTGTTTATTATCAATATGTTTTAGCACAGATAATGGCCTTGCTCAAACAATTCAGATACTTATAGTTTTCTAATGCGAGTAAATCGAAGACTATTTCAAAGATATCTATCCGGGGATTATTACAAACCACTATATATTTCATTTGCTCTCAATTTATATAATAAGAAAAAAAGTTTGTATTGTTGTGATGACCAAACTTTAAATTGAAGACCTTTTACTAAAATTACTGTTTATTATGAAAAAAGTTTGTTTTGTTTTCCATATATTGAATAAATTAATCGATGATTCATTTAAGAGTAATTGTTATTAATAGAAGTTTGGGTCAAAATTGTCGCAATTGTTTCAAATATCATAACAGAGAATATGGAAAACAATGAGAGGAAACGATGGTTGAGTGGTTTAGTGTATGAGTGTATGAGTGGGTGAAACTCTTTCTACTATTAATAATAAATTCTTTGGAAATGTTTTGTTCACTACATTTGTTTAGTATTGATATTTAAGTATTACTGATATATTACTAAAATTGATGTTCGCATCAATTTTTAATTTCAACAAAAGTTCAAATGAATGAAGTTTTCAGATGTTTAACAGAAAGTGAACTAAATTTTCCGTTACATAGTTTTAGTGCAGATTTAATAGAAACCATTGGATGACATAAACTTCAATCTGTTTTCAAAAATTTATAATTGAAGTCATCCAACGATTTATTTATCCCAAGAAAATTCAATTATCGATTTGTAATCAAATTAAAACCACTCTATGTTTTGGTCAAAGTCAGTATCTTTCCATTGAGAGACTATTTTTGATATTTCAAAATTACCTAGGTTAAGATAAAGTACAAAATATACCAATAAATTCATTAATATTTCTTGCCTTCGATTCTAATATTAAATACTTTAGAGCTCTCCCTAAACTATTCTTGTTGAACTGATCCTTTGACCATGTTGTTGTTATTGCCCTTTTCACAAATAAGATTGAAGTAGTGATTTGAAATGTCCTCGATTAGAGAAATTCAATTTGAGAAGTGTATTGCTTTTATGCAAATAATTCTGAAAAGTGAAACCATTGGAAAAGTTGATGGAAAAAATATGTCAGTTCTGGTAATGACTTAAAATTTGAATATAAAATTTGTGTTTTGAATATTATTTTTTGGTAACACATAATATGAGGCAATGAATGTAAACCAAACTTTACTTAAAGTAAAAATTCATTATTTTCTATATTTTATGCGTAAAATTAAAATAAAATTCTCTGAAAAAACAAAAGATTTCTTTCATTTTGTTTTCATTTCGGTTAAGATCTTAAGGAATAAATTCTAATTCAAAGAACAGCAAAGTTTTAAACATTCGGCTGATTGTAATCGTGTCAACACAACAGGGGTTGTGTTTATGAATATTATTTACATATAATTGTGAAGAATATCACAAATGAGTTGCTTTTGTTATGAATTTGTAATCATTTGCTTCACGTATTAATTGGAGTGAAATAAACAAATTTTAATGAAAATAATACCGAAATAATTACCGAAGACTTGTTTTTAATTAAGTTATTTCTCTATTTTTGGATTTAAAACTTGAATCAAACGAATCAATTAATTCTTAAATATGTAATTAAAACATGACTTTAAGCGAATTATAGTAAAAGTTTACTGAAGTTTAAATATTTCACTTAATATTTAGAAATACTTAATAAACAATTTTCAATTCTTTTATAAATTTATGATTATTTAAGTATTAATACATCTCATAATATAATTGAAAAGAATAATATATACAATTAATTTGTTGTCTTAAATCCGTTTCAGACATTTTTAAAAGCATATTATAATACTCTTTTTAAGATGAACTTATTTATTCATTTAATGACTTAATATTTACGCGAATAAAATTTTAATCTAAACTATGGTTTTGTCTAAATTTTCTGGAAATAATTTTTATTATTATCTAGTATATTTATCTAATTATTTAATAATATTTACCTTGTTCTAAGTTTTAAAGATATTAACAGATATAAATTTATTTTAGTGAATTTTATAAACTAGATAAAATTAAGCCTTTATGTGTTTTTTGTTTGTTTTTCAATATTATAACTAGTTTTAAAAAATCAGCTTGAAAAGTTTAAAATTTTGATAACTCTTATTGATTCTAAATCTATTCAACCTACTTTTAAGAACCTTGGTATATTAAAGCGAATTAAGAATATACAGTCCAAGTAAAGCGTAACTGACATTTGTAAATAGAGATTTCACCATGATAATCTTATCCGATTTTCAAATGTTTGACATAATTTTGAAGCTGAATAATTGGATTTTCTTAAATTTATCTTGAATTTATTTGAATGATCTAGTTCATATGATTTCCGATTGATCAAAATGAAAGTAGCATTTGTCGTGGTTTGGAGTGAAATCAATCAATTCAAACATCAAAATTTGATTAAAATCACACTTTGAATTATTTTCTCTCATTGAATATTGTAATGAAATTCACTTTGAATATAACCAAGATGAATTTGAAATTAATATTTCCTAATTGAATCACCATAAAATTGGTCTAAACTATGTAGGGAAAAGAATCATGCTCATGTTCAATGATGAGTTTTATTCAAGAAAGAAACGTCAAAATTGAGTTTCGAACTAATAGCAAGATCATGATTGAGTTTTGCAATAATAGCATGTTCATAATTGAGTTTAGAAATAGCAGCAAGAATGAAAGCAGTTGAGCTGAAGGTGGTTACACCAAATATTGAATTCAAATAATTTATTTCAATTGATTTTTTAAAATTCAAATATTTATACGAATATTTCAAATAATAAATACTAAATAATAAATCGAAAACTATATTCGCATTTCTTTATTTTTCATCTTGGTTCAATTTCATTAAAATATTTAATGAGAGAAATTAATTCAAAGTGTGATTTTGATGATTGAATTGATTGATTTCGCTCCAAACAACTAAAAATGCTACTTTTACTTTGATCGATTGGAAATCATATGAACTAGATTATTCAAATAAATTCAAGATACATTTAAGAAATTCCATTTATTTAGCTTCAAAATGATATAAAACTTTTGAAAATCGGATAAGATTTTGATGGTGAAATCTCCATTTACAAATGTCAGTTACGCTTTAAGTTGACTGTATATTTAAGTATCAAGTTTCATTAAAATATCTAAAGTGATACCAAAATTTTTTGGTGATAAATCAATTACTCTTATAAATGTGAAAAAAACATTGCTTTAATGAGTATTATTGATTGCATTATTATAAGAGAATTTACTTCATCGCAAATAAATTTAGAATAACCTGAGATATTTTAACAATCCTTGGTATTTAAATATATAATGATATAATCAATTGCTTACAAACAAAGTTTACTACTTTTAAGATTAATATTTATTTTCAAAAAAGTTGTTCCACTTTTCAAAAATTTGTGTCGAAATACTTTTATTAGTATTTCAGTAGACTTTGTATTGAAGTTTAAATATTTATCCCTTTTTTGGTGGACTTAAAATTAAAAAAAAGACAGAAAATGATAGAATATCTCTTACGTTATATAAAATAATATACAGTGGTTTCTGAAATTGGAGAGACTCGTTATTTTGCTCTAGCTCCTCTAATATTAAAGCGAATTAAATTA
>JAQFZM010002035.1:0-15222 GCA_034695785.1 Galumna obvia | reverse complement strand
CTAGAATAATTAATGAATAACTGATAAAAATGTGACTTTGAAATTCCATCAATAACCTAGTTAAAATATCAAAAATAAAATGACCAAATTTTTAAAATTATTCCTACCTATTATTTTATTGACTGTATAGGAAAACAATATTTCAATTATTTTTCTGACAATTTTCAAAAGATTTCTGTGATCATGGTAATCTTTTAATATAAACTTTTAAAAATATAAAATAAAATGGGTCAAAATACCTTGTTCTCTTTTGATTTCCTCTCAATACCAATATTAAGATTGACTTCTTTTAAGAAAAATTATTTAAAAAAAAAGTTAAAAATTGATTAATAAATCCTAATATGTTCAGTGATTTTCCCCAATTTTTATATACCCTAAAATCTCGGTTATAAGTCGATCTCGTGTATAAATCGCAGGTCATTTATTGACAAAAATTGTAATAATTTTGTTGTATAAGTCGTATTTTGTCGCACTTCATGTATAAGTCTATATTTTTTCCAAATTTCACTTTTTTTCTTGTAAAAGTCGCGACTTATACACAAGATTTTAGGGTATTTTATGTATTTCAAGTAATGTTTGAATACCTGCAAAGTATTCCTCATAACTGTGGAGAACATCGATACCAAAGAATTGTGCCGTTCCGTCAGGAAATCTCAAATCACTAAAGAATATTATGATTCCCAGAAAAACACAAAATAATCCTTTAATTTAAAAAATATATTAATTTAATATAGAATTATATAAACTAACCATTTATTAAATTGACATAAAAGCACCAAGATAGTGATGGTGTCAAAAAAACTGTTTGACCCGTCATATAAGCTTCAAAAGGTATCTTAAGAGGTATTGGATTCCTAATCGATATGTATATGATATTAGCGGTAATGAGTGACGAACCGCTCAGAATCAAGAAGAGGGCGCCATATTGTATAACCATTTGGAACAATATATGAGATAATAAAAAGAGCGGAACCGAAAGCCTATTAATTACTTAAGATATTTAATAAAAATTAGATATAAGTCACTTACCAGAGGAGGATATGTGCGTACCATCCGCTCAATCGGTAGTGACGTCCGAAGCGAATCCCTTCGCCATCGAATGTAAAATACTCTGCGACCGACAGAATCGGAAGCGGAAGTCCACGAATTTGAGAATTTCTAAATTGTTTGTGAAAAGTACCGCCTAATCAATTCAAAATCAAAATCAAAAACATTTAATTTTTTTATAACTTTATGATAACTAACTCTTTGGTCCAAATCCAGGCCTTCCCTGAGACCATTTCCATGAGAAATGTTCGTTATATTTAATGGTTTCTCCCAATTGTTTTTCTGGAATTCCTATTAATGTAATATTAATGCCTCGAAGACCGACATTTAATCCAATGGTAGCGTTGATGTGTTGAGCGCTTCCAGTTTTATATCGAACACTAGTTTTAAGTGAATCCGATTCCCATTTGTATTCAAAATTACAAACTGAATGAAAATTACATTTAATTCAATAATTATTGTAATGAATAACAAACCAAATAAAAGTAATCCAATTATTATTGTTATGAATCCACGAATTGCCACAAATAAACGCTAAAAACCAAAATTTTAATAAAAACTTAGAGTGACCTCTAATTAAACCTCTTTTCCTCTGAATCCAAATAAAACTAAAATTAATGACAACGCGATTGAAACGAATGCAAAAATCATCGCAAATATATCCAAATCAAAGAATGCTCCTGTATGATTTCCATCATAACGGGTTGGATAGCCTTCTGAACGAAAGGCCTGATATAAATTTGTTGACCGAATTTCATCATAAGATTCCATTACTTTAATATCAAATTAACTCAAAATTCAGACATAATTTCAAACTGGAATTCACTAAAACTGAATGAAAATATCAAAAGATTACTAAATTGAAAGAACGACATAATAATCATCCGGTGGTATATCCTTTCCGTTTGAATCTTTCACAATAAAGTTAACAAATTGTTTGTCAGATTAGCTCAAATTCAAATCCTATTCAACTTTTTTGAGTGATTAAACTTTCAATGTTTATACCGTTCATTCATTCACTAATTATTAATTGATTCAAAACTTTTTTTTAATGAAATTCCAGCGAAAAATGTAATTAAAAAACTTTGAGAACTTTTTTTTATAGTTTTTATTAAAAGTTATAGCACTGAATGAAATGTTTGTTTAACCTAATATTCGGAAAATGATTTTATATATAATTTAAATTACGATAAGTTTTGTAATCAATTTCTTATAAAATGTTAGATTACATCAAATAATAGAAAGAGATATCAATTGATAAAAAAATCTGAAGTTTTATAATATAACCTCTGAATCAAATATTTTATGACAAATGAATTAAAGGACGGAAAGGGATATATATTTCAGAATTTCGTTCAGTGTTTTGTTGACCATCAAAGCAATAGAAAAGTTTTAATTCAATTTCTTCTGAAAATCATTTAACAAATGTTTAGTTATGAAGAATAAAGAGTTATTACAAATCAAGTATTTGTCAAAATATTTTAGACGATTGAAGGAATCATAATTAAGAGGAGGACCACTAAATATCGAGTGCTGTCAGTTTACTAAATCAACTGAAATGAATTGTTTGAGTCGTTCTAAATATTGTCCGTAAAGCTCAACGTCGTTATGTCCGGCGCCCTCAACCCATAGAGGCTCTACAGCTCGCGGACAACGTTCATAGATAGCCAGACCGTGAGAAAAGTCAATCACTTCATCTTCTGTGCCGTGAATTACGAGGACAGGACTCGTCACTTTCGGCACTTTATCGATACTATAGACAAATATATCATTTAAACATTGAATAACAAAAAAGTGTCAAACCTGGGAAAGGCATCGAAAAACCAGGTCCTCTTTGTGTTGGGAAAGGCAACTCTCATACCCGACATAAGAGGTGAGTGTAGTATAACAGCCCCGACTTCATATCTTGAGGCCAAGTCAACCGTTGGAACCGTTCCAATACTTTGTCCGTAAAGGATAACGTGTTCAGGACTTATGCCATATCTGGTGCGCAATGAATGCCACGCGGCGTCGATATCAGCGTAAAGGTTCTTCTCTGAGGGCTTACCGGAACTGACGCCATAACCGGAATAATCATAACTGAAAATATTGCAATTGATTCGAGTGCCTAAACCCAAGTAAAAGCTACTCATTTGGCCCAAATCCACGGCATTTCCGTGACTGAAGAGAACCGTATATTTGGGAGTATTTGTTGCCCTAACATACATACCTGTCGTCACAATCAATATATTAGTCATTAAATAATCATTAAATAAGTAAAGAGTTATGACTTACAGGCGATACGATTCCCGCGATTTGTTCGCGAAAAGAATACTTCAAACGATTCTAATTCTCTCTGAGAGTACTGCCATTCAGCCCTTTCTGTCAGAGTTAGACTTGTCTTTGTATTTGTTGAGTCCGAAACCAAATTATATGTCGGCTCCGGAGGAAGGAATGCCAGTTTGGCTGCTATTCTTGCCGGACACGGAGGACAACAAAAAAGACAACACAACTCACTAAAGGATAAGCCGTTCATTCTTTGTTGATTCGATGGCGTTGTCGTTACTTCCACTGACGGCTCACTCGAAGACATGGAATAAATAAACAAATATTGAGTTTAAGACTATTTTTCAGACAATTGAAGATCCGTTTGATATGACGTCGGTTTCAATTCAATTATTTTTATAATAAATTATTTCAATTAATTAATGATTATTAAGACATCAAATCATTGAGTCTTTAAACCGAAATATAAAGAAATCGCAAACATTTAACTCGAATTTAATTGTGATTTGAATTAAGTTAAATACCAGTAATGAAGACATTAATTGTCATAATTTGTGATCAAATCGTTTCTAAAATCGATTGTTTTCTAATCAAAACAATGAATGAAAATTTCATTATGAAATCATTGAAGCGATTGCTTTACAGTCAAAGAACTCCATATTTTCAATGTTTTCTCCAATCAATTATCGTCACATCTTTTGTGAGTTTCTCTCAATTCATTCTCTCAATTCATTCACTATTCAAAGACCTGTTTAGCCCTCAAATCACTTTACGTTGTTTTTGATTAATTTCGACAATTTTTTTGCCCACAATTTGAGTGATTATCGATGGAAAAGGGCTTAACTCTCATTATTTTGGTTTTTTGAGAACAGTGTTAATGAACTGAAATTGAGTTTGAGTTAAGCCATTATTAGCTCATATTTTACTCGTATTTCGTGTTTTTTGGCATTTCTTCAGTTATTTTATTGTTTTATGTCTTCAAAATGAGATTAAAGTTTCATTTAATTTGACTTCAGATACCGTTAAATCAGTGAAGACATGGATATGACAGTTCCCAGAAATACATCACTTCTTGAGAAGTGGTTGGAAGATATGCCTAACAGTAATAACTCAGTAAATGTCAAAAAAGAGAGAAACGATTTTCGAGACATCTTCGCCTCTTCGACCACCACTTCTTCCGCTTCTCCTTTAATTCATAAGAATTCGATTCCGATTACAAGTAATTCATTGACTTCAGCGCCAAATGTTTCAAACAGTGGACTGAATCGAACACAAACTTCTTCGACAGTTAATAGCACTCAATCGAAGGTCTTTTTCCTCTTTTATATCATTTTATTAACAATTAATTATCGATTAATTAATTTATTCTTTAATTTAGACAAATATAGAAGAATCTGATGATAAGACGCCAGCCGTGGATTCGTCGAGCATTAAAGGCATCTTTGGATGGAAAACAGTGAATGAGATCCCACTTCCGGTTATTCTTCGAGAAGAAGAGAATTTGGTTGCCGTCAGAATCGTTGAGTCTAAGGTTTGAATGATTTGAGTTAACTTAGATTTGTCTAACTTTTTGTGAGATCAGGTAATCGCCAAATTCAGTGCATATCTTCCGTGGAATGTCTTTTCGTGTATTAATATTAAGAGTTATTACGTCACTGAAAACGAGGCCCGACTTCTCAACGATATAAATACAGTTCATTGTGAATATCAATACGGTTACGAACCCTTTACCACCAAAGATGTTGTCGTCTGTTTGCCAGATGTTAACACTTTGTATAAGTTCTTAGAGACGAGTAAAGACATCTTTAGTTACGGACTCTCAAAGTCTGGTATTAATTGGTTGGGTTTCATAAACATATCGGGATCTCTAATAGTTCCGTATATCGCCAAAAAGGGTCGCGACTCTAAAACTGTCGATAAATACGTTCCGCAATCTTTGGTTCAAAAGAGTGTTCTTTTAGTTAAAGTAGAAAAGATTGAAATGACTGAATGGGACGCCTCTTATCTGAGAATGTTATGCGTTTACGCAGGAATAGAACACATCCAAACCAACATTCAATCAAATGACTCGCTTTGCCTCTTGAATGACCTTAAATGGGACTCATCTTTATGTCCACTTCATATCGAAGAATGCAGTCCTCCCTCTCAGTCCAATTCTCAGTCAAAACTGAGTGCCAACAAAAACTTAAGTTATCCAAATTCGGAGACCGTTTCCCGACCGACAGCCCATTCAATGGACGAATCAAATGCGTGGTTAATGACATCACAAGCGAGTACTTCACAAAATGCTTTGCGTTCATTACATCAAATTACAAGAGTAGAGATCAATGGCTTCTCTTTAAAAGCTATAAATTTAAAGCCATATTCAACGCAAACAGCAGTGTTTGTAAGCGATGTCGTAACCAAAATGTTTAGAGGAGTATCTATTCTGACCGCTCATTACATTCTTGAAAAGATACTTCAGGTTAAACTATATGAGTGTACTAGGTAATCCTATATTATACATCTATACTTTATATTAAAAATAAGTAACACTTAATTAACTTCAGATTACATGAGGACGCGTTCGTTAGAAGTGGTGTACGACCTCTTCAGGGCGATAAACTCGTTACAGTCGATGTCTTACGTAAATGTTTACCACAATTAAGACAAATAATTATGGCAGGAATGCCTCTCACAACTCATTCCTAGCATATAAATCATATAAACTATTAATTAAGTCGACTATAAATACTTACTGTAAATAATTCTTTTATAAACAAAGACTTCATTTCTTATTCAAATTACTTTTTAACAAAAATTATTATTTATTTTAAATTAAATAAACATTAATTTAATAATAAAAAATGGAGTAAATTATGAAGTTTTTAATATTAATAAAATGATTGATTTTTATGAATGGAAGTAATCGGAAAACTATTCGGTTATAAATTATTTGTAAATATTTTGTAAAACAAAATTAAACAAACTTTTAGTCATCAGTTCTTTGTCTAACATTTCGTTTGATATCAGAATTGGATTTTCGTTTTTTAAAAGTAATCTTTTCTTCAGATTTTAATTTAGAAGTGAAGGGATTTTTAAGTGAATCCACAGTTTTTTCTTTAAATTCTTCCTTTACTTCTTTAATATCTTCGGAAACGACTGGCGCTGAAATTTGAGGTAACTCTTGACCCGGAAGTTGTAAATCAATCATTTTATCATCAAATGCTTTATAGTCAACAGTTTTCCACTTCCCGTACGGATTGTGTTTAAAGACTTGAGGTGTAGACCAATTGCTGTCCGGAGTCCCTAAATCTGATGTATATTTTTGTTCTTCGAGTGACAAAAAGCCAGTTTTGGGTTCAGTCCATTTGGTTTCTGATAAAAATTATTGTAAATAATAAGAAACAAAATAAAATAATTTACCGAAAGTCTCTTTATTCCAGTAATAAGTTTTTCCTTCAGCGGTCTTTCTCTCCAACCATTTACTCTTTCTTTCAAACTTTTTAGCGATAGTGTCCAGAGCTCTTTCTCTCGCCATCACTAATACAGTACTCTCTTCTTCGGGCACTTCTTCACCAAAACGGGAACCCATTCTTGAAGTGATTGTCTCTGTATTAGCAACTGATTTAAACAGAGGAGTATTTGCGGTCAACTCTCGCGCCAATTGAGGTTTGTGTGAGATATCATTTTTAAAGGCTCTCATCGCCAAAGACTCGATTTTCTTCATCTCTAAATTATATTTCATTTCATCCCTTTCTTGTTTCGCACCTTTTCTTTGAATCTTAAAATATTAAATAAATGGAAAAAATAGTAAAATAAGTGAAAGAGAAGTTGAATGAGTGTTAACTCACGTCTTGAAGTTTTCGTCTCACATTTCCCTTATGTCTGAGACCTCTTTCGTGAAAATCGACGCTCTTTTAAATAAATCATTAATTTGTTATTAATTTATTGAAATATTAAAGAATATGTTTATAAAGAGTAAGAGTGTTGTAAAACTGACCGCTTTATTATCAGCGAACCAACATTTACAGAAATCGCAGTATTTCTTCGGCAATGATTTCCAATAATCGGCCCTAAAATCAATTCATTCAATTAAATGAATAAAATTAATGTTTTTAATTCTATATAAGATTAAAGGCTTACATTTTTTTTGATGAAACAATATTCTATGAACAAATTGACAAATTAACAAGATACAAACTATGAAAATATTCTACAAAATAAATAAATAAATGGTTTTTGTTTATTACTTTTAAAAAAACATAAATAACGTCAATAACTTGAAAAGCGATATAAAAACAAATTTTTAAAATAAATTTCATTCAAATTTAAAATGAATTTAATATAATTTATATCTAAATTTTAGTTTAAAAAACAAGAATATTATTTTTGATAGTTATTTGAGTAAACATTTTTGATATTAAATATAATATTAAATTAAAATACAAAACATTATTTGTGCTTAAATTTAATGGAATTTTGTTTACATTTTTTATCTTTTGGTTAAAATCGGAAAAAAAGAGTTATTTTTTAGTAATTATTTGAAATAAGTATTGATTTATAAATAATTTTCTAAACAAATGGGAATAATATTCGGTAAATCAAAGTCATCGAAGAAGAAGCCAATGGTTACAGAAGAGGACAGAGCTATTCTGGTTGATACCACTCTATACCACTCTATACCACTCTTTCATATAATTAATTAAGGATTTTGTTTTGACAGCAATTAAAACAACAAAGAGATAGTATTAAGAAATACCAAAAGAGAATTATCACTGATTTGGACAAAGAAAGACAAATCGCTAAACAATTAATTAAAGACAACAAAAAAGAGTAAATTTGTTTAAATTGTTTCATAATTGTTATTAATTTATTTAAATTAATGCGAATTTGTTTTAAAGGAAAGCTCTTCTCTTATTAAAGAAGAAAAAGTTTATGGAAACGATTTTAGAAAAAACTGAAAACCAATTAATTAATTTAGAAAAACTAATGACTGATATAGAGTTCAGTCAAATTGAGAGTCAAGTTATCGAAGGATTAAAGACTGGAAACGATGCCCTCAAAAGTTTGCACAACATTTTGTCGATCGACAAAATTGAAGACATTCTCGAAGAAACTAAAGAAGGAATTGAGAAACAGAGGGTTTGTTTCAAATCTTAACCCATTCTTCAATCGATTAGAGCTCTAATTATTTTCTCTTAATTAGGAAATCGACGACTTATTAATGGGAATGAATGTGGAAACCGATGAGGAAAGTCTTATGCAAGAGTTGGACCAAATGTTAGGTCAAAAGTCCGTCGAAGAAGAACCAAATCTTCCAGAAGTACCACAAAATGAACGTATGATTTATCAAAAATATTTATATCTTTTGATATTTATTTTAAAAACTTAGCGCTTATGGAAGAAAAAGTCAGCGAAAAACACAAGAAGTCGAAGGAAGCGGTTCCCGCCTCTTAAGTCGAGTCAAAAAATATTTATTTATAATTAAATTAAATTAAATTTTTATATTTTTGTCGTCAAACTATTAGTTGAGTAATGAATGAAATGAATGTTTTTTCCAATATTTGTTTATTGGAATAATTTCGATACCATTAATATTAATACCATTTTTAAAAAAATATTTTAAAAGTGAATCCTTTTAATCAAATCTCAATACTTAATCAGTTTATAATTAAATATTCATAAACTGAATGGCGTCAGATTGAGCTCACGTCGAATATAGAATAGAATATAAGCTTTGCTTTGGGATACGGTCTCCTCATCGCAAACTGTAACCGAACTGTCATTAAAATGATGCCAACAATCTATTAATTAAAATATAAATAATTTAATAAATTGAGTTAAAGCTAATGAATTAGACCTTCGTGTGTGGCGTATGAAGTATAATGTCCAGAACCGGCACCATTTCCGTGATGTACGATAACGGCCGCCAAATCATAAAAAGTGGTTCCTAAAGCACTTCCTCTCGTTTCGTGCTTTTGGACCCAAAAAATAAACACTTTTAGATAATTTGTAAATTAAATGAAGAGAAGACTAACCATATTTGAAAGAACGTATTTACTCATATCTAAACCTTTGGTCGGAAATTCAATATAATTATCTAATTTGGTTCGAAAGAAATTATTCCATCGAAAACGTTTCAGATGAAGACAAAGGACCTACAAATTATTGAAAATATTTAAAATTATTATTATTTGATTAAAAGACTAACATTTGGTAATCTTCGGATCCAAAATCGTTTGGTTGATCTTTGCTTTTGTTTACAATTGGGACAATTATAGAGTTCAGTTTCAGCCAATTCTTCGAGTTCTGTAAAACTGGACAAACAGTCGAATAAATGGCATTTTTCTGGCAGTTCTTCATTAACGCCATTCTTTGGAGGGGAGTAATGCAGAGGAATGTCAAGCGATAAGTCTAAAAAGGGGTCGTGTTTTTTGGATTCAGTGCCACAAACGAGACAGGTCACTTCATTTTGAAGAACACCACCGAATATGGCGGTCACTATCGTTGATTTGCCCGACGGCAACAAATAGAGGTTTTGTGTGTTATGGCTTTTGTTAGGGTAGGGAAGAATACCCAACAATTCTGTGTGAAGTCTGTCTAACATATAACGAAGGAATTCGTGAGCGTCTTGTTGTTGATATCCACGAAAGCGCGGAACCACTTTCCATATCACAGCGAATAATGATTCGGGAGATATGGCAGACTTACTGCCGGCCCATAACAATACCAAAGTCTTACGTAACTCTTCAGCTAAAAGAACGTCGCCGTCACTCATTCGACGGGCCGTTACTATAGCTTTTCGACTCCCATTCCAACGATGTTTGTCGAGAGCCGGCAATTGTTTGAAATAACAACTAAACTGTTGAATATTACTCAATGACTGCAGCACTGCATTCATAAAACAAGTATTTCCTAAATTTCTGAGACCAGAGGCGCGCGCTTTCGAAAAACGTTGTTTTCCTTTAATCTAAAATTTATTTTAATTAAATATTGAGAAAACATTTAAAACAAACCTTTTTATTGTTATTATTAAGTTTTTGTTGATTTTCGAGCGAACCCTTCCTTTTAATTCCCAATTTCTTAATGTTTTGCGAATTTTGAGGGTTTTGTGCGCTTTGAGGACTTCCTTCACAATCATTAGAGTTATTAGAGTTAAGTGATTTGAATTTGTTTCTCAATTGATCTAAAAGTCGAGATCGCGTATCGTTGATCACATAATCATCACAGATGTAACTGAGAGCACACCATTAGTTTCAATCAATTATATATTTTAAGCCAATTCTTAACTTAATTCATGAAAATAAAGAGTTTCAAAAGAATAGTCTTTAAAAATAATTATAGTTCAGACATTCATTTGAGATGAGTTTAGTCTAAACTTTAGAGCGACCCCTCATTCACGCATTTTTGCAAATTCTATCAAAATATAGGCTTTTGGCTAAAACTCAGTTTATTTATGAGATAACAATTATATGTGATTTCGGTCTAATTATTTCATTTTATTACTAAAAGACCGCAATTCTAATCATTTTTGTTTATTTCATTTGAGTAGACCTGAGCTCAAAACATAATAATTAGGAGAAGGGGTCTAAACAGGTAACAAATTTGAGCAATTTTAGGCCTAAGGGAGTCATACATTGTTAGTATACCTCCACTTCACTCAGGGTTTGATTTTCCAAAACATTTTTAATATCACTGAATCCAATTGAATAGACTTATAGTATAATCAAATCATAAATTACTCTCAGATTTTGTTTTAAGGTTTAGATATTAAAAGAGAATTAGAAAAAAAGTGAGAGTTTGTGTGTGAGTGAAGAAAACATATGAAATGAGTCACTAATATATAGAATATTCGTCACAAATATTTCAATTGATTTTAAGTTTTAAAAACAATTTCTCAATAATTGAGTGACTTTTGATTGATTTAAAATTGAGTCAACTCTTAAACATTTTCTTATTTATTCCTTAAGAGAATAGAGAGTATTATCACAATTAAAGTAATTAAAAGCACTAAAAATATAATTTGTTGACAAAACAAGTGATAACTAAAGTCAAAAACTGTCACAAATTATATAAAAATTTTATATTAAAAGTCTTATAATGAGTTTCGATGCAATCGGTTTGAGTTAAAACTTTTGACAGCAATTCATAAGTTTTGAATTGATTGTAAACATAGAAATTGTCTTACATTTAGAGATAGAAGAAGTGTCAAAGAAGTGTCAAAGATGTGTCAAAGATGTGTCAAATGTGATACTCACCAAAAGGCTGCAAAAGTGTTTGGATCAAAGGAAAGGGAGTGTTCTTGGTTTTGTTGGAAATGTTGTTGTGCGTGACCCGACACATATCGTCCGCAATTGATTTGTCCGCAGTGGACACAAACCCACGAACTCTTCTTTGATTTACAAACACAACACTCCAACTCTGATGACTCCAAAAGAGTCTTCAAATATGAATTGTTGGCAGTTTTGTTGCCATTGAATTGATTCAAATGCGGACATTCCATCGCTGACACAATCGACTCAACGATCAAATTATTTGTTGAGTGACGACACAAAACAAACGATTGGAACAAATCAAACAATAAATGCCTTTTCTATGATTCCTATCAATGATTCACTAAAATAATGGCATAAATTTGAACTGAATTTGAGTCAAATTAAAGATTGCAATCAATGCTCGTCAGACAAAGACAGACTCTATTTCAATGTTTAATAAGTATTGACTCTCGAGAGCTTCCAATCATTGAATGAATGGCTCTCAGAGTCCAACTGCTGTTCACTGCATGAAATCACTCTTTTCTCATATATTTATCCCTTCAATGAGTAAAAGAGTCGCTCACATAAGTCGTAACCAAAAACTAAATTATTGTTTAGTATTTTAATCAAAAATCAGTGAAATTTTGATGAATTTTAATGATTTATTCTGAAGATTCACTTCTTTGACAATAAATAATCATATTTTCATTTAATAATATATTAATTGAATTCTATTTTGTATTCATTTAAAGATGTATAGCATTCATGTAAATTACGTACTCTTCAGATGAGCCTTATTTTGAACGCATTTGTTGTGATTTTCATTTTATTTTTTGAATAAATGAATGAAAACATTTTAATGTGACATAAGTTTGACATAAGTTTTAATTATTAAGAATTAATTCATTATTAAAACAAAATTTATAAAATCCTTGAAATATGGAATCAACTGAAGAGTCGTCAAAGAAATGCAAATTTTTTGTCAAAAAGAGTCAAACAAATCGCGGGAATCGTAGAAACCAAAGACAAGAATCGTCTTCGAGTGAAGACGAGTCTTCAGCCGTTGTAATGAGTGGTCGAAAGTCTACCACAAATCCATTGATTCAATCGACACATTCTTTCAATAAATTAAAAAAAAGAAAAATGAATTCCGAAGTCCTCGAAGACAATGAATCAAATAGTGATGACTCTAATAAAGAGTTTACATTCAGTTATCGTTCAAAGAAGAGCACACAAAGAGAGGGACCCCAAGATATGGGCGCCACAGCTATTGTCCAAACAGAGACAGACAAGTGTTTGGACGCTCAGACTATTTTTGAGAGATCACAACAAATCAATGAAACTCTTAAAGGCAAAGAAGACGATCGTATTTATCGCGGAATTAATAATTACACCCAATATATGACTAAAAAGGATACGCCTCAGGGAAACGCATCTTCAGGTCACGTGAGAAAAGGACCCGTTAGAGCTCCAGAAAATATAAGGTCTACCGTTCGTTGGGATTATCAGCCAAACCTCTGCAAAGATTATAAAGAGAC
This sequence comes from Galumna obvia, assembly GCA_034695785.1. Classification (NCBI taxonomy): domain Eukaryota; kingdom Metazoa; phylum Arthropoda; class Arachnida; order Sarcoptiformes; family Galumnidae; genus Galumna; species Galumna obvia. Next base: position 2,135 of record JAQFZM010002035.1, on the reverse strand, counting down.
CGGTTTTTGTGGATTTGGAGAGAGTTGTATATTCCTTCACGACAGGACTGACTATAAGTCTGGCTGGCAGTTAGAACTAGAAACACAAAATACATCCAATTCAGAAGATCCAAATGAATTCTTGATTAAAGAAGAGGAGGACTTACCCTTCAAGTGCTTCATTTGTCGAAATAGTTTTGATAATCCCGTTGTGACGCGTTGTAAACACTATTTCTGTCAAAACTGTGCTCTAAATCACTACAAGAAATCAATGCGTTGTTATGTTTGTGGACAACAAACTAATGGTGTCTTTAATGTGGCCAAAGAAATACTCAGAAGATTTAAACAAACGGAAACCACTAATAATGATATCAAACAAAATGATTCCCCGAATGAAAGTCAAAGCAATGAAAGTGAAGAAAACAATGATTCAGACGTCGAGTAGTCTTATAATCCTATTAACGATTAAATCATTTTAAATTTCATTTAAAAATTACTTTTAAATATGCATTAAAACAAAATATAAATTATTGTCCGATCGATGGATAAACGAAATTATTTATAACAAAAAATAATTTTTATAATAAAAAATATTTGATTTGATTTTATTATAAATTATTATAAATTGTTTTTATTCCATAAAAACTGAAAGAAAATAAATGTAACCTTTCCTTAACTTAGCCTTAAATGGAGTTATTCTACTATTATCTCAAGTCTAGTATTTTTGCCAATTTTCAAAAAAAATGTACGGCAATAGTAATCCAGTATTACCACAAACCTAAATAATAGTACCCATTATTAAAATTTTTATTTAATCTAAAAAAATTCATTTAATAATTTCTAGAGAATATATTTTGAATATATTTGAATTTCGCGCGTTTTGTGAGTGGGAGGGGTTTTAATTTAAACATAAAACGTTTAGCCTTTATATTACAGACAGTTGTCGATAAGATCAACTCATTTGGTTAGAAGAAAATGTTGACCATATCGGTTCGTTGACAATAAAAGTTCTATGTTAAAATTGTATAATTTCACTTTTTTCTTCGAAAAGTGATAATTTTCTCTATACTTTAGTCGCTAATTTATTAAAACCCAAAAGAAATGACTCAATGATTCTTATTTAACTTATTTATCTAAAACATTGACCAAAATACAGTTCAATAAAATATTGACCATAAGGGCTACTTTTTATATGTAGTAATATAGATTATGAGTAACTTTTTGGTTGACAATAAACAGCAGTTGACGTTAAGCGCTGACCTTAAACGTACCTTTTTATCATTACTGTCTATGGCAGTGGGTTATGGTTTTCCTGACTGATTGATCATAAGGGACAATTGACCTTATCGTGGGTTGACCTTTTCGACAACTATCTGTATTAAACTTAAAACCATGAAAAATATAAATAAGTAAATCCATAAGAAATGAGCAACAAAGTTAAAATACAAATTTATTTGAATAGCATTAATTTATCAACTTTATTAATAGAATTAAATTTAAGGTACAATATTCTGGTTTAGGAGTGGTTTTTAACATAAACTTTTAAAATAATTTTACTTAAATTTCCAAGGTGAATATCATGATATTAGATATTTTTCAATATCAGTGGACCATTTTCATGGATTCCTTATTTAGTTGATAAAATTTTCCCAAAAACCTTTTCAGCAAATATACATGGTCATTTAATTCATTGAGTGTAGATTTTTCTCATGTCATTTAAGATTTATTTTATATTTGAAATTTTATTACTCTTTTCATATAAACATTAAAAACACTATTATTTATTAATATGAATTAAAAATAAACTCCAATAAGAGATATTGATATTAATATAATCTAGATTTTAGAGCACTATATGTAGGGTGACCATCCGTTCACTATTGTAGTGAACAGTTCACTATTTAGGTGGTCTGTTCACTAGGAATTATTAGACCTTTAGCGGATACTATAGTGTTCACTATTTTAATTTGGAAAATTTATATTAAAAATTAAAATTTAATCGCAATAAAATGTAAAGTTTTAATCATGATTTATGAAATTAAAGCAAAAATAGATTTTTTGATCTAATTTTTATGTTATTTTAGAAATTTTTATTATTAAATAGGGTATTTATTATTTTAATAATGAAAAGAAATTTGTTAAAATTAGAAAATATA
>JAQFZM010002034.1:0-15227 GCA_034695785.1 Galumna obvia | reverse complement strand
GTTTCAAAATCGATTGATCCATTCAAAAACTATCGAGGTTTAAGTGACCTTACATAGTTTTTTCCTCGACTGTATATGACTCGTTTTCGTGGTTCTATCTTTGCTTTGATCAAAAAGTATTAAGCAACAAAGTTGTTCACTAGAACTATATTGAACTATATTTATCAAATAAAGTTGTTCATCCTGATGTTTTCTATTTAAAAATAACAAAAAATCCATGTATATGTTGATCAGAATTTTCATAATGATTATCTATGGAAAAATCTTGGCACTCTAATTACTTGAAGTTTTTTTGTCTCTTAACCGTATTAAGTGTTATATTAAACTTCAACTCTTCCATGATAATATCCATTGAGTATATCATCTCTAACTATTCAGGTTTGACCTCTGACTCTGACCTTTAAAAATGTTCCGAAATTTATAAGATCACGTGATTTTTTCAAAATAATTTCTTACTCAATAGATTTTCACTAAATGGATAAACATAATACTCTTTACCTCATTAGATATCTTGAAGCGATTAAGAGATATTTACGTATTCCAAGACCGGATTTTTTTGATCCTACTATTAGTATATGAGTTATCGTAGTATAATCTGAAACAAACATTATTAAAATAGGTTCTGAATTTAAAAACTTGTGCTGTTCAATGTTTTCTCAATTGTAATCAATATATAAATATTTAGATTTCATTAGATATGAAAATTGTGCATGCTGAATAGAAGCCATTAAGGAACAACTTTGTTGCTTGACAATTTTTGATCAAAGCAAAAATAAGGCAATAATGATATTTTATACTCTTTGGAGGATTAATTTTTACTTTATTCAAAAAGTGTCAACAATTATTATGGTTACACATAATGTCATCTATTCATAAATTAAAAAAAATATATTATACACAACTTTGCATATGTATTGCATACATGTATGTCCCGAGATTTTAATTATCTCATAAAATACACATAAATGAATACTTTTTAAAGAAATATAATATCTTTTGTCGTTTTTAAGTATAATTTTTATTTGGAAATAAACTTGTTGACCCTAGTGATAAAATTAGCTTGATTACATGTGCATTTATTAGATATTTTGTGAATTTTTCTTAATTAAAGTCTAATTATTAGACTTTAATTATTAGAGTCTAATAGATTATAAATTAGATGCGGACTTTTTAAATTGCCCGCTTGAAAATATCATCAAGAAAAAATGTTTAAAAATAAAAATATTTGAGGTCTTATCAAAATAATTTGTTTCTTTTGAGTTCAACTTTTGAGAACATTATTTATATTCACTGGTCATCAGCACTTTCTCTTTATAATAGAGATTTGACCATGAAACAACGTATAGTAAAGGTTAAATATCAAATATATAAATAACTATTATATGGTATAATTTTTATATTAACATGGTAATAGTATTTAAGAATGCAAAAAACATCGCTCGTTTCGTCGCATCTAAATTATAAATTAGCATAGTAATTTTTAAAATGTGAGCTTTAAAATATGAGCTAGTAAATTCATTCCCAAAAATTAAGTTTGTATTTCCAATTCATTTTGAATAAAATGTATTCAAATGTATTTTAAAAGACATAACCATTTGTTGCAAAAATTTGATAATTTAAAATGTTATCAATATTTTTGCAACAAATGGTATTTAAATACATTTATATACATAAGTCAGTATTTTTTTCTTTATAATAGAGAGTTTCCATGATACAAAGTATAGAAAATGTGAAATATTTAATATATCCATGATTACTATAGGGTTCAATTTTCAAATGAACTTAGTAATAGTATTTAAAAATCAAAATTACTCCAAAGATTACACTTTTTCGTATAATTTATTAATTTTCTATTAATAAATTAGAAATAACTTTTATAGTATAAACTTTAATGTATATACACTGAAACATATTTTTAAAATCTATGGAAACACTATTTCAATGATTAACATTTATTTAAAATAATAACTTTAATACTGACTTAAATAATGACTTAAATACAAATTCACTGATTTTATGGATAAGTGATTCATAAATTTCAATTATTAATCATTATTTATTGATAGTTGAGCATGTTCCTTGTTATATTGAGTATATACTGTTTGTTTATTATTAATTTCTGAAATTATATTTTTATACATATATTAATAGATATTTAAAATATTTATCGATATAACGACTCATTAATAATGAGATTACTTTCAAAAGTAATTTTTGTATATAAACCAAATTGTACTTAATATTTAAATCTCAGGGGATTTCAATAAATTCAAAAACTTATCTTTTAAGTAATTTTTGTGATACTCTAAGTTTCGCATTTAAACTATTATTACTAATAACTTATTACTAAGTTATTAGACAAATAAAAACTAATATAATAGTATCGAGGAATTATAACTTCTAATTAAAGGAAGAAGGGCAATTTATTAAAATAAATGAAGAAATAATATTAAATATATAAAGAGCAGGCAAAATTTTTACATAATTATTTTAATTTGTCCATGATACATTAGAAATAAAATTGACATAATTATTTCAGATCATTTTAATGAGTTTATAAGTTCACAAAAAACTGAGATTTCATTGTTTTTATTTCATGAAATAAGTATTGATTAACTCTAAGATAATTCCCGTAAAAAGTCTAACAAAATCTCTTTTATATCAAATAAAATGAGATTTTGTTTGAAATATAAAAAAAAGAAAATTCAAGAATAATCTGAATAATCCGAAAACACTTTTATATATTTGTGTTGTGTATGAAAAAGGGGTCAAATTCTGGGAACAAAATATTTTTCAATACAATATAAAGAAGTGAATCGCTTTAAAAATATGAGTAAAGCGTCGAAAAATTACAAAAAATTCAGAATTTGTTTGAATTCTTTCCAATTATTCATTAATAAAATAATAGTTGAGTTTTATTCAATCATTTAAAGGCGTTTTAATTTTAAAAATAATAAAACAATAAAAGAAAACTATAAAATGAGTCATTTATTCAAAAGTGAAAGTATTAAAGTATTACTCTTTTATTTCTAATTGAAATTATAAAATATCAAAAACTATTTGTTTATGTAATTAGGAGTTACTATTATCTCATAAAAGAAATATATAATTCTGTGCCGTAATATTAAAATAAGAGAACGAGAAATCTTTGCAAAAATAATAACAATTATCTTATATAAGGAAATGTTTTAATATAATATCGAAGGATTGGTATATGAGTGGTAACAACAATAACCCACTCATTGTGTGTATATTTAATGCATTTAATGATAAGCGGAAGAAAATATAATAAAAAATTTAATATTTGTAGAGAAAAGGAGAGAATGCATTCCTCACAATAAAGACTAAACTAAATGACTGCACGAAATGTTTGTTTTGAACAACAATTAGCTTAAAAAGAGTCAATTAATCACTTAATAGCCGCACAGGTATTCATCCAGTGATTGATTGCTTCAATTCCAGTAAATTCACTTTACATTCGATCCCTTCGATAAGGTTTCGGGAAATTCAACTCAATTTCTATAAATCAGAGGATTATAGGAATAATTAATCGTTTCTATTATAATCAGAGATCGTTAAAGAGTCCGACTCTATGAATGATCAAAAGGGAGTATTTTACCCCCTATTAGTCATCTCTGATCTTACCATCGATCGATTATAACCAACAATTATACCACCTATCAACTTATCTATGAATGAAGCTAGGGCAAATGGGGAGAGGGAAAGAAAAAGGAGATTAAAAGAGAAGTCGATTGATTGCATCTTAAAATTATCAGATCTTCAAATGATTTTTAGCTGAAAAGTTTTTCTCTGAAGAAATTTATTTTTCTGACTACCGGTATCTAAAAGGCTGACCCATGATTTCCATTGAAAGCGATAACAATAATAAATCAATTGTAAGACATAAAAGACATTCATTTCATTAGTTTTGATCATTGGATTCATAATTATATCTTTAATTCATATTTAAAGAGAATTAAAATTGAATTCAGATTCGATACTAATTTTATTTTATTTTTAAAAGAATTGTTTGGAAAAATAGTTGACAAAAGGGTTGGTAAAAGGGTTGGTAAATGGGTCAAGGATATAATTGTTTTATTTTATTGCCAATACTTATAATCAAATATCTTATTTGAGCCAATTTTCTGTAAAAAATCACTTTCGACACAAAGAAATCATTGAAAGGTAGAGAAGGACAGACTCTTATCGTTTGCATACATTTATTGTCAAAAATATATTAGAATTTTCTTTATTTTGAAACATAAACTCTTTTCACAAAAGATTTTTTCATTTTAAGATTAAAAACAGAATTATTTGACGGAATGAGTCCAACATTTGATAACAGAAATGTCTCAGATTATAATCAAATGTTACGATTATAAGGTTATCCGCATAATGTAGTGAACTCTTCATTTATTACTTCCATTGATATCTAAGTTCATTGAAAGGCTTCTCCTATGAGTTTTGCTTTTGAAGACTTCATTCAAACTTATTTTTATATTTTATTTTTGAAATCATTAAAAATGATTAAAACTTAGATTCGGACACATTTTAGTGAATTTGAATATTTTATGGAAAAAAAATTAGATTTAATCCAATTTTAGGGTTTTATTAGTAATGGATTTCTTTATAAGTTTTCGGTTAATTTTTTGTTTGAAATCCAATTAAATGAAATAAAATATAATTAAAGACATTATTCAGTATTTCATAAGATTTCTCTTAAATTAATTAAAAGTTTGGATCATTTGTCAGACAAACCAAACATTTAATTTTCACTTTTCATGAATTATTTAAAAGTCATTAAAATGAAATTCGATGTAAGACTTGTAAAGAGCAAAGAATTAATGGTTATAATTAAGGTCAAAGTTGGGGATAATGAAAGTTTAAAACATTTTGGCCAAGACTTTATTACTGAAGAAATGGAATTATAAGCTATAAATCATTGGATTAAAACTATATTTTTATTTTGAATAAATTCATTCATGAATTGAAAAACAAGAATATCGAAAGAGGAAGAGCTCCACAAGAGGTGATCCAAATTGTTCTTTGAATTTGAGTCAACAGATTTTCTCTACAAAACTTATGTTATTTATCTCTCAAACTATCAGTGAATAAATCTTTTAGAGATTCGTATGATTTTTATTACTTTAAAGAATATGATTGTCTCGGGCGAAATTTTGTCCTAGTAACATTTAATGGATTATTGTATTTTAATTCACAAAAAAATATTTTAAGGAGTATTACATTCCAGTTATGTTTTTTCATTTTTCTTAAATAAAAAGAAATATTTCGCTTTACTTTACTCTACACTAGAGTCCGAAATACCTCTAAAAGTGAATTCACTTCACTTCACGTAAATAAAATTCTCATTCACTTCACTTCACTTAACAATTTTTAAAAGTGATTCACTTAGAATTCACTTTTTTCATTTAAGCGGTATATATATTTTAAAAGTAATGTACTTTAATAATTAAACCTAAAACAAATACTCAAAATTAAATGATTAACATTATTAGGACTAAGATTATATATAATATTAATAAATATAAGGCCAATGACACTAAAATAGCAACATTAAGTACTTTATTCTAGTGATTTACGGTTTTAAATTTTTTAAAAGTGAAAAAAATGAAAATAAAATACTGAAGTAAATTCACTTCACTTCAAGTGTATAAAAATCTTCAGTCACTTTCACTTAAGTAAAGTGATGTGAAGTGAAAAATAAGTGAAAAGTGAATTCACTTTCGGTCTCTACTCTACACTCAAATAAAATCACTGAAAACATTCAAAAACTAAAACCATTTGTGATTTAGAAGGGAAAAGAAAAATAGAAAACATCGAAACCCAAATATCGTTTATTTTAGGGTAAAAAACACTCAATTTTTCATAAATTCCTTAAAATTAAATTTAGTCTTGAAATCAATTATAATATAAATTATATTTGTAACCTACCAAGGTTGTTCATAATCTGTCTCTCAAATGAAAAAACTAGAATAAAAGATAAATTGAGTTGAATTGTAACTGACCTTCATTATTGGTCAGCCACTAATTATATTGTTTGAAACATAACTTTCAAAATGTAAATTCAGAGCCAATCCTTTTGGAATTCAAATAATAGGAATTTAGAAAAACTTAAAACTTATAAAATTTCATTATTTATACTAAAACTTCAGAATTTCAAATAACTGTGAAATGATTATAGATTTCATAAGTTATTAAAACATTAGAATATTAATGAAACTTTAATGTCTATTAAGGCTAAAACATTTAAAATTATTTTATATTAATGAATATATTGGATATACTAAAGTCATTAATTAGTATAATTGCAAAGATTAAACTTACTTAAACTTAAACTTCACTTAAACTAAATATATTTTATGAATTTTCAAGTTTTATTAATTTTAAATATTATATGAATTTTAATTAAATGCTTTGAGTTTTGAGAAATACAAAGGTTTTAATATTTTGAAGTAAAGCCTATCATTCATTTTAATGGGAAATAAATGGCTTTTCTTTTAAAATTCATAAATAATTAAATTTAGAGGTTTTACTGTCTATTATTCTTATTATTTATTATCTTTTATCTAATAAGTCATTAGTAATAACAAATAATTGTGTATTGAATTAATAAATGTTTATTTAAATGAATTCTATAATTTTCTTTAATTTCAATCAAAACGAGTAGCGATTTCTCAAATTAATTGACAAAAACAACTAAAATCAGTAATAATATTCTTAACATTAGTATTGGTCTCACAAATTAAGTTTATTTATTTTTGGTAATAAACATGTCTTTAGGCCAAACCCAAGGGGTAGTAAAGGGGGCACCAAATACTTCAATTTAATACTAATCTAGAAATCTAGTATTGACACTATTTTTATATTTTACTTATCATTTATTTTAGTCTTTAGTATACATTCAATACTATCGATTGCAACGAAGTAAAATTAAAATTTGATCATGATTGATTTATTATTACTACTCAGTATATTCTTAGATAAATTATCGGATATTTTGTTTATTAATAATAGTTTTAGAGAAAATCTCTACATTTTTAGTTTATTCTCTGATGGCCTCAGGCTTTGTCTTCAGGAGTGGACAATAAAATCTTCTTAAAGTCTTCTCTAAAGACAGTACTCTATTTATGAATGTTTGGGAACATAAGCTTTAATCCATTTATTATTGAATCACATTTTATTACAAAAATAAATTTCTTGAATAAAACTTAAGTTTTATTTTAAGAAACAGTCGTTATAACCACTGAAGCATTGGTTGGGATTAAATTTTGCAAATTTTTAGTTATTTTTATAATAAGACATTTATTCACAGATAAGTAAATCAAGTTTTAAATAAATATTCATTTACTCAAAAAGAAAGTATTTTTATTCATTTGAAAAAATAATCAAATTTCAAATTAAGCATGTTATCATTTTTTTTCTTTTAAGAATTATGTTTTATTGAAATTTTATTTAAATTATTGAATCAAATTTATAGTGTTTTCAAACACTTTTAGCTTCAATTGATTTTAATCATTAAATTAAACTCAAAGTATTTCTTTAAAAGTATGTTATTTAAGTAACTTTCCTCTGAGAAAAACATAATTATCAATTACCAAGTTACTTCAATTTTCATTGACTTTAAAGTTATATTTATCAAAAAGTTCATTAATGAGTTAATTATAGAGTATTTTTGAAAGTTTTCAGTTTTATTCCCAAATCTTCTAAATTTGATGTTTTATATGACATTCACTGAAGTCTTAAACATAAATAATTATCTTTGAGTTAATCAAAATTATCGGTCACTGATCTACGGATGATATATAATAAGCCCTTATTTTTCTTTAATAATCACTTATTGATAACTCGTTAAAAGATTAATACGTTTTTGACATTGAATTTGATTCAAAAAAAAGTTTTACCAAAAACACCATTTCGTTGCTTAAACTTTGTCCTACATTTGCATACAATAACCAAAAAGATTAAATATTTGTAAAGAACTAGTTAAATTTCGCTGAGAACTAGTAAAAGTCTGCGCCATCAGTGATGGCCCAACACTTTCTTTATTTTCATTAATTTTTATGATTAGTTTTACTTCCGTACAGTTATTCTGAGAATTTCAAAAAATGTTTCCCCTCTCATACATATTAATTAAAAAAGAAAATATATATATTTTCCAACTAAAAAGTGATCCAATTTATAGTTTATTGTCTATGATATTGACTGACACACTAACCGACTGAAAACACACTATACTCATTCAATACCTTTTTGCCATTTCATATTTATAACTATTTAATGGAGAACTCGACAAACAAAAACTCCTGAATTCCGTTTTGTGTTTCTTTTTTATAAATACCATGATCAATTAAAATTGATTATCTGATCTTAATCTAATCATTTTTTTCTTGTAATAATAATATCAATAATTTCTAATAAATGTTTAATTAGTGATAACACATTCTTTTGTTATAATTTGTTATAATTATTTAGAGATATTTTTTGACAAATATTTTGATAACAAAAATTTTAGCTAAAAATAGCAGAAAATCTAATTTTATAATTGTTGAGCAAATGTTATATAACGAATCGTTATTAACGATGTAATTCATTCACTTTATTTGAAATTTTATTCTTTAGTTTGAACTAGCTAATTAAGTAATGTATAAGTAAGCAAACATTTTTAAACTTTTAATTAAAAAAAATTAATTTATTATTGATTTGGGTTTAAATGTGAAAACAAAATTACATTTTTATCAGCGATTAAATCGTGAAATACAAGCAAATAAAAAGTGACCGTCGCTTCAATTTTATCAAAATATTTATAGTCTCAACACATTTACTCCAATTAGAAGTTTAAATGTAAAATAACTAAACTTTTATAGGCATTTGAAACGAGATCTCAAAAAATGTTATCAATTCAAATGAATTAAAAATCATTTTATTTTAAATTTTAAATTATTAAACGTTTAAATCTCTCAAAAGATAATAACAACTCTTCCGGTGATTTAATACTTTTAAGATTAAAAACTCAGTAACACTACTTTTTAGAGTTGTTGTAAATATATGTTAATCTATATTGAAGTTAACGTACTTTGAAATCATTTCGACAACGATTTACTTGAATTTTCGTATTCATAAAAAAGTAGTTCTTCTCTTCGGCCCATATTTTCAGACTAATAATTATGGATTCGTCGTTTAAATCACAATTTGAAGCCATCATAAGAAGAGAAAACACTTTAAGGTCTTTGATTTCCAAATGAAAAGAAGTTTTAGACTCTAAATAAATCGTTTTTCATAAGATTTTTATCGATTTCTCTTTATATCGGTTTTAAAGTCAAACTCTGTTATACTTTTGAATGAATTCGATTAATAGAAAAACTTATTTCCGAATAAATCAAAAGAAAGTCATAACAAAAAAGTAAAACATTTCTTATTTATAATTTAATTGATTTGAATGGAAGGGGTGTTAACTCTATTTGTATTGAATGATGTAATTGAGATGTCTTTACCACTATATGTCTATATCTTAAGCTTTTAATATGTATTAATAGGACTTAAAGGGTGTGAATAAGATTTTATTTGAAATAAGTTTCTCTAAATAAAAGTTAATAACAATTATTTTCTCTATTTTTAAAAAATGAATAATTATTTAATTAATGAAATATTGGGTAAAAGAAAACAATTGTTTTGTTGTTTATAAAAATTATGAATAAATTTGAAACGATTTGAAAACAATTATAGCGAGACTTTTGTCTGATGTATGACTTCATTAATTAGATAGAAATCGGTTAAAACTAAGAACAAACGCAGAGATCATACGATTCGCTGGTAATGCAAACACTGATTTTAAGGCATTACAAGTTCGTATGGCATCCGAATGTAGGCCAACCCGACTAACGGGTGCTGGTAGTGGTACTTATAAAAACTTAAGTAATGATAGTTAAGGCGTTTACTTCGAATTAAGTCCTTTAGTTGTCTGGTCGTCAGTGCCGTAGTTTTCAAGTGATTTCGGTGAGAGTTAACAGTTTTTATAGTGCGCTCACCATTAGACCACTAAACCATTTGAAATACTCATTCAGGAAGTGCTCTGTTTTAACAACTTTTCTTTTCCACTTAACATTCAATATATTTCAATAGCAATTCATTTGTGATATTCAACTAAATTCTGGTGAGTTTTATATGAGTTTTCCTATTCTTTTATTAATACTAATTATCGGTTAATTATTTAATCATTATTTAACCAAATTTTATCATTTAATCGATATTTTTTGTTCGCCATAATTGAATAAAAATGAGTCAATCACTCAATTAAATTTCACTTTAAATCAATTGATCCCTAATTATCGGTAATTTTCTGAAAGTGAATTGTTTTTAGGAGAAAAAAAATACAAATAATTGGTTTCAATAATTATTTTATTTCTTTAAAGAACTTTTTATGTTTTTTAGACTCTTATATAAATTACTTATTCTTAAAACGATGGGAAGAATAAAATTATAGTCAACTTTTAAAGACTAATAAAAATATAGTTTATTAAACAAATGATTTACAAAAGAAATAACTAATATTATGTTCAGCCCTTTCCTTAATTTATTTTTCTTATAATTTAAAAAACTTCTTATTGTAAATAAGAAATAGAAAATGTAAAGAGTGGTAAAGGGAGGTAAAGAGGCGAACACAGAGAAAGTTTGTGGGAAAGTTGAATAAAATTTTCATTTTTGAAATTCATTTATAAAAAATGAATATTTGAATCAAAAATCACTTTCTGTCAAAAAAAACTATTTTCACCGAAAGTTTGTCGAAATATGAGAATCAGTTACGAAATAATGAGAGAAATAAGTGGTGCCTGACTTGAGGTGTTATTGAGTGTTAACGACAGATCTCTGATATTTGTAACGATAGAGTCATAAAATTCTAATTATTATTTTGGAGTCAACTTTAGACCAAAAAAGTGTCGAAAGCATTACTGAAACAAACGGTAAAAATGACAGCGAAATAAAGAATTGTGTCAAACATTACACTCAATGAACACAAAATACATTAATTTTCAATAAATATTTGTATATTTTTAATAGAATTGAGTCAAAAAGTGTTCAAAAATGAAGTTAGTCTTTGTGTCGGCATTTCTCGTATTACTCGGACTTCAATTTCGACGAATTTCCGCAAACGATCCAAAGGTAAGTTCAGAGCACAGACTCACTTATTATACGGAAATAAATTGCATCGATTTCTGCACACAATTGCACGGATCAAATAATAAAAGCATTGAATGAAACAATTTCTCATTTCTATTAATTACAGCCAAAAAGAGAGACCTCTAATTACGAATCACTTCCGGCTCTAAGGAAAGCACAATATGAAGAACTCATCGAACAATTTGGTAACTCAGCGGCCGCTCAGAATTACAATCCATCGGTTGCCGATCCCGACGACTATTCGGGTCAATATAACCCACAGCCAACTTCATACAGAGGGGCTTCAAATTCGAGGTCTTCTTCTAATAATAGAGCCGTGAGTTTCACTTTTTATTAAACGAATCTTTTTTTTCTAATTTTTTATATCTTTTGACTACTAATATATCTAAACTTACTTTTGACCTAAAAATGTAAACCTTTTGATTAGAAATGATTTGAATTTCTTTGTTTTCCATACAATTGTTGGGAACGGCTCTAACAGTGTTTCAGATAATTTATTTAATTCCCATTTAATATTATATCTGGAATTTTCCGTCAATTGTGTGAAATCCAACTCTTATTACATAAATTATAGAAAAATAAACTAAAGTCTTATTTTCGATAATCCGTTTCAAACGGTTTGATTGGATTTTGATATAAATTCTTTGAATATTAGCTCAATTTTTGAGAGAAGGCTTTTATTAGTGCTATTCTGTGCTCTATTTTTTTAATCACTTCAATAATTAGAGACTATTAGATATGAGACGAATCAAAATGTGTTTATTCATTGTTTCTATTTGTGTGAAACTAATGAAGCGAATAATAATTGCATTTATTATTATTACTTATTATTTAAAATAAAAATAAGAAAAAATATTATATCTGAAGAGAAGACTTGGATATCATAACAATTATTGACATAAATAAGAGAAACAATTAATGTTAACAAATGTTTTAGTTATTATCTCTTCATTACATTCTCGTCACGTAATTGAAAAGAAAATTCGTGCTAACATTGAAAATTGTTCTTGTTGATTATTTGCTAACAAATGATAAAAATAAAATTCTAAGGAAATGATACGAATCTTAAATAAATTAATGATTTGTTGACAGCAATACCGAACTGAAGACGAGGCAAAAAAAGCCGCTGAAGAAGAAGAGGAGAAGAAACCGGACAGACTCGCTCTTCTTCTTCAGGAGTCAAAATTCGCGTGCGATAACAAAAAGGATGGCTATTATGCCGATGAAACGTATGAATCAATGATTTTCCAAAAGGTTTGAAACTTTAATCAATGAATTATATTGTGGATAGTGTTCAGTGTCAAGTGTTCCACTACTGCGTTGCCGGCGCTAAACATAGCTGGCAGTGCCCCGAAAATACAGTGTTTCACCAAATTCACTTAAACTGTGTTCCGGCGGCTCAGGATATCTGTTCACAGTCTTCGAAATTCCATGTCGTTAACGACTACTTATATAAAGTAATTTCAAATTAACTCATATTTAGGTTTAATATTAAAACAATTTTTCTGTCAAATGAATAGCCATTAGAACAGAGGGGACCCAATAATAGCATTCAATATCACCAACGCTTTTATCCGGAAGGCTTTGATTTCGGTGGAGATGTTTTGTCTCAAGTTTTGCCTCAGAGTCCGCCTCAGAGAAGACCTGCTCCTCAACCCTATAATTCATACGGAGATTCTGATGATTACGAACAGCCCCGAGGAAACAGTCGAAGTCAAGAAAATTACCCTCCTTATCAGTCTTACCCGGCACCGGCTGCCCCCAGACCCCAACCTACTCAACGACCTGCTCCCCGACCAGTTTATAAGCCACAACCCGTGAGAACTACACCAACATATAACCCTCCAACATATACAACGATCCCTCAGCCAAAGCCGACTTCCCGTCCCTATCAATATACAACTCCTCCCCAATATTCAAACACTTATTCGGACGACGACTCTGACTCTTATGATTCATATTCGGGTCCGTCTTCTAATTCTGGTTATTCATCGAATGCAAGATATTCTCCGTCACCGGCGAGTAGTTACTCCTCTCCCAGCACTCATTCCGCTCCGGCCAGTTATTCCGCTCCCAGTAGTTACTCAGCACCGAGCAGTAGTTACTCTGCGCCGAGCAGTAGTTACTCGAGTGGTTCGAGCTATTCTGCCCCCAGCTCTAGTTATTCTCCATCCTCCTACTCTGGTACTTTATCTAGTTCAAATTATCCTTCTTCTGGGTCTTCATCATCATCTGGCAGTTCATCGTTGTCATCATATCGTGCTGTGCAATCTGCAAAACCAATTTCATACCCGAGTCGTGGTATAGGTATTCCAATCGCAAGTTTCCGAGTGTCAAACACTAATAGTGGTTACGGTTCGTCTGCGGCCGCCTCTACTCTGAGAGCAGCAAATCCTTCGCCAAGTTTTTCATTGGGAGCTTTCAATAGTGAAATGGCGTCGGGAGTCAAATATGATGAGGACTATTGACTCCATTCATAGCATTGTTTCCAATATTTCTTAAATTATATTATAATCCACTGTTTTTTCAATTCCATTGTTTTAAATATAATTATTGAGTAATAAAAAAAACTCTCACTTAGACTGAAGTATAACTGAAGTATAACTCCAATCCATTTACATATTAAATCAGTTTAATAATATTGAGGTCATTCTCTAATTAGAAGCAATTCGTTTATATTCAAAGTATTTTTAGTCGACTTATAATTCGACGGAAACTCAGTATAATTTAGTAGTGGAATCTCCTCCTATGGCTTATTCTGTGCCAATAAAAGTTGAAAAATGTCACCAAAAATCGTTTACTTTTGAGTTTATTGTAATAATTCAATGAAATTCACTTCAATTAAATAAATAAATTAATTAATTAAACCAAATAAATTGATTATTCATATTATAAATACAATCATTTAATTATTAATATAATTAAGACTTTTTCTTTCAAATGACAATTAATGATATCTTTTTCTAATTTGTTATTATTATTATGAATTGAATAAAATAAAAGAAGTAAATCTTTAAAAATCATTAATAATAATAATAATAATAATTAAAAATTTAATGATTATAATACAAATGAAACAAATATTAAATTCTAAAAAAAAATAGTAAAAATATACACTCAAAGACCGATCATATGAAGTAATCGGGAAATCAAAATTAGTTCATAACAACGGTCAGTTCATAAGATAGGTCATTTTAATATTATATGTAAAAATAATCAAGGAAAACAAAATAATTTAAAATTTAAATTAAATTTTCATTAATTCAGGTTATATTTGAAGAATTTTTCATTTTATTCATTGATCTCTATCATCACAACCTTTTTTCTATAATCTAAAATTTTGGTAATATTTTTCTGATATTTGTATGAAATCAGTTTTAAAATATTTTATTCAAAAATAAAGAAGTTCTATTCAATATATAGATTCAATTATTTCATTAGTTCATACGATCGCTCATTAAAATGCATTAATTTTAGCAGTTTTGGTTCGAGTTTACACTTCATAACTAACGTCATGTCATAACATCGGTCTTCATAAGATCGGTCTCTAGTTAACATTAGTGTCTATGGGAATGGGTTTTGGTTTTTAGATTTAGTTCATAAGAAAAGTCATTTCATAAGATCAGTACTTTACATGATCGGTCTTTAAGTGTAATATCAAATTATAGTACCTGTTTTTTATTCAGTGAGCTGCAGTCACTACCCATTTATCAGCAATCAATGCACCCCCGCAACTTCAAAATTAATTTTATAAATATACAGGGAGAACTGAAAGTAAGGAAACGCAGTCAAAGGCAGGTAATACATTTTCTATGGAAGTATTTTCATATTCAGTTTATACTACAATGTGTTTACTATTTAAAGGATGCTTTGTGAAAGCTATAGCTCTCATCTTTTTAATATTTTAGTAGCAAAATGTATAAAGTATTAAAATGTTTATTTTAATAAAGATTACTCTTAAATCAATATTCCTAAATCAAAAGTATAATTATTTTAAGATTATCTCTGCCTTTAATTATATAATAATATTT
>JAQFZM010002033.1:0-15227 GCA_034695785.1 Galumna obvia | reverse complement strand
AAATTAAAATAAGCAAATATAGAAAATATTTGAATTAAGATTGTATACTAAATAGCCCAAATTTTTCTGATTTATTAAGCCAACCTTACAAGTACGGAATCTGTCATCACTGGTTATAAATCAATAAGTTTTGTGATGTTTATTTTTAAATGAAAGACTCATCAATTGTATACAAATAATATTAAATCTATGAAACAATGAAATGATTAAATTTCTCGCGTTTTTTATTCAAATGAATGAATAAAATATTCGATTTGATTGGATTCACTTTAACTGATTCTTTGAAAAGTTTTGTCTTAAAATTTAAACTCATTTTAATTAGTTTTTGATAAATCCATAAATGCTTATCACTAAAGCTAATTGTAGTGATTATTTGAACCGCCGAAAACAGAAGTTATTTACAGATAACGATTTCAAGAAAATGGCAAACATTTGGTTTAGTATTACAAACAAATCATCATTTAATCCAAATTATTACGAATCGTTAGATTTAATGGCTATTATGGCTATTAGAAGAATAAGGAATTTATCGACCAGTAATCACTATCACTACGGATCTATTACAGACGAAAGACGACTAAAAGCTAATATTAAAAGTTATATCAAATCTTTGCTCAAATATAAGTCAAATATCGAATCCCTTTTGAGAGATAATATTGAAGACGATGTCAATGACTTTCAGAGATCGGAACCCATAGAAACAGAAGAGTGTGAAATCAATTTTTCATTTAACAACAATTCAAATGATTTTGGAATTAATATAAACGGTATGTCAGTTGAAGGCAACACTTCCTCTGAACTTAATTTAGTTGAAACCTTTCCGTCCTCTTCAACACAAATTGAATTAAATACAGAGTCTTCGATAACAGAACCCATTTTAATAGAAGAGAGGGTTTGTTCTGAATTATTTGGTAATGATTTTAGTGTTAATGAAGATTAGAGTTCGCAAATTTCTCGTATTTAGAAAAATGCCTAGAAAGTTTCTAGAAAGTTTCTCAAAAATTTCTCTCAATGGGATTCCTATTTTAAAATTTAATAAATGGGAATCCTATTGAATGTAAATTATAATATTTAAAAAAATATCACTAATTTATGAACTGTAAATCATGGAAGAAAATAGAAAAAGCTTTTTATTATAATTTTGACAAATAAAACAAAATTGAAGTTAATATTAAATATTGAATCATTTAATGAATTTAAAATAAATTGGTGGACTAGGTTGTCTTAATATGGCAGCATTTTTTCATTTTTAAATTTTTTATTAATTTTTACTGATTTAATTACCCTATAAATAATTAATTATTTTATTAATTAAATTTATTACTTATTAACTTAATTCATTATTATTATCTATTATAAATTTATAATAAATTGAATTTATTTCTATGTAACGTAATATTTATTGCTTATTTTGGCGCTAAAATTTAATCATTGTATACATGAATTACGTCATTTTTAGTTGAAAATAATGGGAATCCCATTGAATATACAAAATTTCCTTAGAGAAATGTTGGTGAGAAATTTCTAGAAAGTTTCTCATAGAAAATTTCTCAGAAATTTCTCTTTTGCGAACACTAAATATAGCTTATATTTCTAAGAATTTATTGACATAAAAATTATGGACCTAAAATCAATGGCTTATTGTTTCCTTGAAATTAGCCATGTAAAATTGGGATTTAAAGTTTTAAAGAAATGTAAATATTGATCTGACTTATCACTACTCATGTTCATAAGCAAATTTTGAAAATGATCGTATTATTTATTAAACTTTAATATTGTAAACTTTGAATAAATTTTAATTGAATGATTATCAATATAAAATTTGTAAAACAGATATTTTTCTTATATAAGAAATTCAAGTTTAATAAAAAAATGTTATCATGTTCAAAACTTGCTAAAAGTAATGATAAATCAGTTCAAAATTTATAGTTCTTTAAAGCTTTTAACCTTAATTTCACCATGCCAATTTCACAAGAACAATAGGCAATTGGTCGATAACCATTTTATGAATATATTCTTTGATAAATAAGCTTACTATTGATACCAAGAACATTTAAATCTGCGACTGTTTAATTAACGTGCTTACTTCTAATGAACAACAGATAAAAAATCTCTGGAATTGCACGTATAAATCCATAGCATTTTTATAGTAAAGGAAGAAATAGACGTGTTTCTGATGGTGCACATTTTGAAATAGGAAGCCAATATCCATTTAGTTTAAAGAAATAATTGAAGGATAAATAATTTTTTAGAGAAGGATGGATTATCATTTATTTATAGATCAAAGCTTTAGCATTAATAATTGTCAGCCATTATTTCTCTAAAATAATTTTAGTAATATTATTTATATATTGAATATTTTTGAAAACATACTAAATTTAATTACCAAGTTTAGTTAAAATAATTAAACAGTATCTTAAATAATTTGCAATAAAGTGATTAAACTAATAATTAAAATATAGAAACTTTGCATTATTGAGTATTAATAATTTAATTTGAATATGAAACAAAATATTGATATAATCATCTAATATATATTTTAAAGAAAGGTAAATAGTTAATCAAACTTATAATATTTAAAATTATAAGATTAATTAATCACCTATTTAAGAAATATTTTATCACTGAGTATTATTTGTCAAATTTAATTAGTAGGTTTTGTAATATTTTTTTTGAATAAATTTAAGTTTCAAAATTTCCCTTGAAGTTTTACACATTACTAATTAATTTTGTAAAAAGAGCTTATTTTAAAATAAATTTAAATTTCATTTCATTTCATTTTATTAAATAACTTTCTTTCAAATTGTTATAATATATTAAAATATTAAATAAAGAATTGCTTCCAAAATGGGTATTGAATTAAAAAGATTCGCTAATCTATCCAAAAGTTTGGCCAAACATTTGATTTGTGGTATTTGTCATCAAATTTTCGATAATCCAGTCATCATTTCCTGTGGTCATACTTTTTGTCAAAATTGTATTAAAGCTTCGATTGAGTCCAACAATAATTCATGTCTTGAATGTAATAAATCTTTGAGAAATGAAAATGAAATAAATGGCGAATATATGGCTAATGAAGAAAACATTTCAGTTAATGGATATATTTTAACGGGAAATCATAAAATTAAAGAAATTATTAATGAATTAACAGTTTTTTGTGAATTTGATTTTAATGGATGTAATGAAAAGGTACAATTAGGACAACTCTTTGACCATATGATAACCTGTCCCGAAAGATTGTGCAAAATATGTGGATTCATAGCGGGAAAAGCGCCGCAACACAATTGTTTTGAACTCATGAAAATGGATAGGAATGAGTGCCGAAAAACATTACTTGAATTGGAAGAAGAAAACCGACGACTCAGAGAGAGGCTGAATATTTTTGATGGACAAAATAATTTTGCTGATTATCAAGGTTATTTAAGTTTTTCCTTTGAATAATTAATTGATTTTAATTTTAACCAGATATTAGTGCGTTTTCAGTGGAGGATATCTCGAATTTTTAAGTTAATTTAAAGGTTTATTAATTATTTTATATAAATTGAAATATTCGGTAAATATCTTTGCTTATATTTTTGTTTCAAATTGATTTGATTTTTAATTCTATATATAAAATTTATAATAAATATTTTCTTTTATTTTATATAAAATATGTGCTAAAATTTAAAGTTCTTTCTTAATAGTTCTATTTAGTTATTGTGTATTTTCATTGCTCCTTTATACATAATATGTATAATAATTGTATGTACTTTGAAAATTATGCAATAAAAAGTTTAAAATAAGATTATTTTAATAATCATTTGAAAATTAAATCTTTGTAAGTCTTTAAAAATCTTTATTATCAAAAGAATTATAAATAATATATGACTTCTATTACAAATAGAAGCATGGATCTTCAATAAAATCAGAATTTGTAATTTTGCCAAACCTAATCAATTCAATGTGCTAAGAGAGCTTAACCGTACGATTGCTTCGAAACAGGAGTTGCGCAACGAAGCTAAACTCTCAGTTTTCAAGTCTTTGTTTTGTCCTACTCTCACTTATGGTTATGAGATTTGGGTATTGACCAAAAGAATGCGTTGGCAGGTACAAGCGGCCGAAATGAGATATCTAAGGAGAGTGGCTGGAGTTCGCAGAATAGAAAAGATCAGGAAATGGTATCAAGGATCTTTGCGGGAGGGTTAAGGTTGCATATGATTGGGTTCAGTCTGTTGCTGAGGATCATGATGTGTGGAGGGATAAGATTACAAGCGTGTTGTTTCGACCCGAATAGGGTATAAGAGACAATAATGAAATTGATTGTTTGACTGATTGATGATCAATTCAAAAGAAGAATACTTCATTTGAAGACAATCTACTATCTACTCCCAATTATTATTAATAAATTTAAGTTATCAATTATTTTATATAAAATTTATTACATAAAAGTCTCCAGTTTTGCATTCCCAGTACTATGTAAAGCTCCTTGGTTGGTATGATAAATGATAGTTTGGCCGACTCGCTAAACAAACTAATGTTAAAACCCTTCTCAGCAGTGCATTCCTTTGTTATGTGAATCTCTGAGTTGTGTACAATCTTGATTATATTTACTAAAAATTTCAAACTCAGTGAGTGTGTGAGTGAGTGAGAATAAATGTGTCATTTTAAATGCTTTAATTGTAAAATTAAGTATAACTCGTCTGTTATGGATGAGCAGATGCAAGGCAAATCTGTCCATAACACACGGTCGTACATAAAAGGCAAAATGTCAATTATTATTCAATTTATTAATAAATATCAAAATCTGTTACTATCAACTATATCTATTATATAATATTAAATAATATGTAATTTTGGTTTGTTTTATTCTATTTGTATGATATTTGAATAATTTCTCAATTATGACATTCAAAACTTTAAGAATAGAGTCTTCACACATTACATTAAACATAAATATTGTCTTATTTATAATTATTTCTAATTTATAAAAAGATAAAAATATTAAAGTAAAGGACTATTTCTATTTGCAATAAAAAAAGCTCAATAATTGATAATTTTTGTCATTATTTACAGTCTTTATACATAACACACAGTTTTTGAGGACTTAAATGCCATTAAATTCATCCATAAGATAACAGGCATAACAGGCAATCAATTTAACATTAAAATGTTTAGCGATTCCGCCAATTTATCAATTTTTGTCCATAACCCACGAGTCCATAACTGATGAATTAAACTGTATTTGATTATATTTCATCAAATAGTTTTAAAAATTTAGCTTATTAAGTTGTCCAAGCTAGATTTGAACAAGACTTTATATGTTTTTAATTGATAAAAATATAACTGTTTTTTGACAAAAATTGCTAATATTATTTATTGTTGGAACCCTTTATAGTAATATAAATAGTGCTAAGATTTCATTATAACATAAAATTTCTACTAAAAAGACTGAAATTTTTATTATTCTTTAGTAAATATAAATAAATATTTAGCCCTGATACATCAATATTATATTGAATATTTTACCTAGAATAAGTAAATATAAATGAACGCTTTAGTCTTTATATACAATTTTATGAAAATGGTTAAGCTTTATTCAAGATGTTATAAATATATTGGACCCAGTTAACCAGAAAACAAATTAAATTGGATATTATTAAAGAAAAATTATGTTAATACAAAAAATATTTTCTTTTAATATTATTTTTTAATGAAGAATATAAAAGAATTATCTAATTAATAGCCCATAACTTTATTAATAATACCGGAATTGTATATAAATTTGCCATGACCATACAATAGAGGAAAGGTAAACTAAAGTACTCCTGTTGTCATTTCCAAAAACCTTGAGCGATGGATGTAATAAATATCTCCGACATTTATCTGTCTATTTTTGATCACACCTTTTGAGACATTTTTAGATCATACGCCCAACCAATTGATGACATCAAATCAATGAAATCTGTTTCGGGATTCCAGGCATCAAATGCTCTAAATTCACTCGCTGAATAGTCCCTGAATATTTTCAAGTTAAAAAGTATTTAAAATAAATTAAGTTATATTTATAAATACCCTGGAAATGAATGATGGTAATTGTGACAACCCTCTCCATAGAAAAAGTTTCTCATATTGTGCCTCAACCGGAATAATAGTCTTATCGTAGGGCTAAATGTTTATTATTTTAAATTTTATTCATTAAAAATAATCTAAAATGAATTGCTTGCATTCCATAGAAATTAATAAAACTATTAACACACCATGTTAAGTTTAATGATATTACATATCTTAACATAACATAGAAAAGCCATGAATTTAACTCACTTTCACCCCAGAAGTAAAAAGATACATAAAAGGGTATAAAACCCCATATGAGAAGTACCAAGGGTATATAAAATGTTCGCTGAAATCTAACAACAGGGTCTTTCTTCAAATCACTTAAATCTATTTGTTTTCCATTTTCTATAACCTTTGGGTGTTTCTTACATAACAACCATCCGATGTGTGAAAAAAAGAATCCATCTTAAAGTTGTGAGGGTCGGCCTCCGTATCCGAGTATTTGTGGTGAACCCTATGATCTCTACTCCAATGATAAATATCATCTTG
Organism: Galumna obvia; assembly: GCA_034695785.1. NCBI lineage: Eukaryota > Metazoa > Arthropoda > Arachnida > Sarcoptiformes > Galumnidae > Galumna > Galumna obvia. The sequence continues at coordinate 8,645 of JAQFZM010002033.1, read as the reverse complement.
TAAGACTATAGTGTTGAAAATCATAAGAATTATTCTGAGCGGAAGTTTTGCTTTATATCCTCTGTGACACCAAAGTCTATGAGCGCCGCACTTAGAAAGGGCTCAATTTTATATATTTATATCATTTTGTTATAATTTAATACCTGAACCTCTAATGTCGACAAATACGCCAATAAATGTCCCCAAAAGTATGTTTGAGTTTTAAGTCGAGGAATTATAAATAATCCATAAATGGCTGAAATGTGTAATAATGTCATCAGAATAATATTACGCCAAACCCATTGACGTTTAAATTCTATCTTTTCATTCATAACATCTTTTCATTCAAAATATTCTTCTTTGATATCAGTCTTATCCCTGAAAATCATTATTAATTCATTAAAAATAAGTTAATATTTAATCTTTAATATGTTATTATGGCCAATCTTATGCTTACATTGTTATTTTAATAATAAAATTTTTAAAAACATTTCAGATTATAATTTTAATTTTTGTATTTATAGTCATTTAGTTATAATGAATGATTGTTTATTAAAATATTAAAATTAAATGAATTTACCAAGAATAAATATATTTCAAAATTTTTTTATTTAGTTACGCATTATTTTTTCAATACATTTACGTTTATATTGTCACTGATTGGAAAATTTCAAATTGATCCATTTGTTATTATCTGGATTCTTTTTATACTTAATTTACATTATTATATTCCTTGTTTTCATTGTACAAGTAGAGATCAATATATCGACCCATTATTATTTAAAATATTAATTATAACTACTAATCATATTACAGCATTACTCAATTTAATTTGCCATTATTTAGACCGAATATGTTTTAGGCAAACAATTTGACAGATTGTTTCATTAAAATTGGTTAAATAACATTTAAACAAGATCAATTCAAATTGTGAGAATTTAGAACTTTGCAAGCTCATTTAATCCAAGCAAATAAGAATATAGAAAAACAAAAATACACTTATCGAATTATTTTTTAACTTCTTCAAAAATATATCAATATTCTTTATTTAACCTATTCCAAACTTGAGATATAGACACTATTGCATTTTAGAAAAATTCAACTAGATACAAAAATATTTTATTATAGTTATAATTTAGTAAAAATCCATAGTTGGGATTTTAAGGAAATTTTTAAATTCTAATTCATTCAGATTTTATATACTAAATACGAGTCTAAACCGTTTTTTTCATTGATTGTATAGTTCATAAAAATGGTCGGTTCATAAAACCAATACTTCATAAAAATGAACATTGACTGTATATTATAAAAAATACAATTTAAGCTTATTTCTAGTCTTAAATTGTTAAAAGTTTATTTAGGGTGAAAAAGTTCAAAATTTGTTCGGTAAAAGCATATTTAAATTTAAAATTATAACACAATGCTTTTGATTGTTTATATTGCACTTCTCAAATTGGTATTTAAATAAGTAACCTAGAAATTATCTATGTAAAGTATGCATAAGCAATAACAATCTAAAAGTTTGGCGATTTGATATTTTTAGGTATTTTTATAAATTGAATAAAATTTTATTCTAGATAGTTTATTAGATGATTCTTACACAAATACAAATCAATAATAACTAGATAATGTTTAAATTGAATATAAAAAGTATAATACAATATAATATTTGAAAGAATAATTTAAAAATTATTAAAATAAATAAAATTTTATTTAATATTAAAAAAAACTGTAAATCATAATGTTTTATAAAATTTTATTATGATTATATTTCCCTAATAAGTCTCTTGATAATATTTATAACTATTTTTTTCATTAGGCAAATTTTTAATAATATAAATCTTGAATACTTAAGTATTTTGAAAGTTAATTAACCACAATTTGACAAGATTATAATTTATCGAAATCATTAATATATTTCACTGATGGTGGATATCTTTTACATATTTTAAATATTTAAGTATTTTTTCTATATAACTCGTTATCATTAATTATTTATAATTTTAATAATATAATTATTTTAAGATAATAAATTATGAATTCAATTGAAAAGTTCGTTTACTTTTTGGATCAGTATTGGGAAGACATTGGCGACCCTCGAGTCAATCAGTGGACGTTTATTCGCGGCGGTATTTGGAAAATTTTAACAATTATGGCTTCATATCTTATCATTACTCGAATAATGTTACCTGCTTATATGAAAAATAGAAGACCTTACAACTTAACTAAAATAATGCTATTTTACAACACAATTATGGTTATTTCAAATGTCTTTGGATTTTTTATTTTGATTCACTCAATGAATTGGGGAAAAATACTTTTAGATTTTAAATACCCCTCTCGTGAGGACACGTCATCATTAACTATGTATTATTTAAAATTTGAGTGGTATATATTGATAACCCGGTTATTAGACTTATTGGACACAATTTGGATGGTATTGAGAAAAAAGGACAGTCAGATATCATCTCTTCATTTATACCATCACACAGTAGTTCCATTCCTCGGATGGATATCATTCAAATACAATTCAATGATTCCAATAATAAGACTTTTCCTTTTGTTAAACACTGGTATTCATAGTCTAATGTATGGTTACTATACTTTGGCGGCTTTTGGGCCAAATGTTAAACCATACTTATGGTGGAAGCGATACATAACAGTGCTTCAGATCTGGCAGTTTATCATTTGTGGTACTTATGGTGTCATTCTTTATATAAAACAAAGGGACTATCCAATGGATTGGTTTTATATGGTTGTCGGACAGAATCCAATCTTCTTAGTTATGTTTGTTAATTATTATAAAAACAATTATAAAAAATTAATTATTAAGAATAGATTAAATTAAGACAACAATAAATTTATAGAAAGAAATAAGATTTGATGGGAAAGTCATAATCATTATATTAACGAGAATTTGTCAAAATAATTTTATTACTGGACAACCACAATTATATCAAGTGAAAATTCATTTCATGGAAAACTTAAAAATTACAAAAATCTTTCAAAATTAAAATATTAATTTTTATCCATAGATTTTCTGTCTTATATGGGTGCAAACCGTTCACATATACTACACTTTATTCTGTTAATATAATGAAAATTTATTGATAATTTTTTCTAAATTTTTTAAATAAAATTTAATTATTTAAAATATATAACAAATTAAATTTATATAATTTTAAAATAAATAGTTTTCGATTATAAAGTTCATGATCGATTTAATAAGATATCGATCCTGTATTTGTTATAATAATTATTTATAAATTAAATCTAAACCTCAATCTTATAATATATAATGTAATTTAGTGATATAAAGTAATAACTTAGGGTTGTTATGAAATATAATTGATTTCCCTCTAACTCATAAGTACGGCCTGGGTATCGAAAAATTCAAATCAAATTGAGTTTATCATTTTAAAGTTTATATCAAGTAGAAAAATGACATTTAATATTGTATACAAAATTTCAATATTATGGTTAAAAATATATTATTAATAAAAATGATATTCAATATAAATATGTTCAAAACTACTATTTATCTTGCATATTTGATTAAATGTCATTTTTCTAATTCATTAGTTCATAAAAGAATCTTTAATATTTCAATTTTTAAAACTTTAAAAATCAAATTTAAATTTATTATAATTAAAAAGATCTCATATTTCAGATATAAAAACTACTTGATATAAGCTTTAAAATGATACCTAACTCAATTTGAATTAAAGTTCTCGATACCCAGACCATTCTTCTCAGACATGTCAAAGTAGCCACTCTTTTTTGCAAAATTCGTGCGTATGTTATATGAAATGAGGAAACATATTTAACATTAATTGTAATGTCTTTCAACAAATATGAAATGTTTATTTTTTATTAAAACTAAATGTGTTTTCTTATAAGTTATAGTTTATTTTCAATTAATGTTCACTTTTAATGGATATGAATATTAATGAATATCACAAATGTTTTCAAATAAATTGTTAGAATTATTATTTTTTAAACATATTTTCTCTGATAAATTTCAATTCATTTGATGAGAAATTGATTTCAATATTTAAGACTTTGATTAAAGCGACAAATAACTCATTGTATCAACTAAAAATAAATGAATTTTTTATCAATTTGACTAAATTTTATATATATTTTTATATAATTCCATAAAAAATTGTGATAATGTTTGATAGATTTTTTACTAACCAATAATTTATAATAAATCTTGAAACCAATTCACTTAAAATTGATGATCATATATTGTATATATTTTAGGCAATTATTTAACTAGTATAAGTAAATTAATTTAGATGATTTAATTGAAATATGGTTATATCGAGGCATAATAAATAGAGGGCAATATATTTATGATTTATATAAAATGAAATTAAATCAATTATTTAATAATATTATATTCAAAACAATTATGTTTTTCTTTTATTACATTTTTATTGAAATAGATAATTTAAGTCAAATTATTATTAAATTTTATTATTAAAGAATTGTTTTATTTGATTCTTGATAGAATACAAATTTATTAAAATGATAATTCATTTTACCAAATTAAGCAATCTACTTATTCTTTTTGTGATTATTTATTTTAATTAAATTTTTATTATAAAATTTTTAGTCTAAAAAAATTCCTAATAATCAATAATTATAGACTATATTCATTTTTTATTAAATCACCAACGTAATCAGTAACTCGGAGGTAGTATTTTATGGATAACTAATAAATACTTGATATAAAATTAAAATATAAAATAATAGCGAAACTATTTGTTAAAGTTTCTCGAACAAGCATAATGTAAGCAATAATTGTACTTGCTGTACTTTTATAACTAGAATGAATTTGCAAAATATTAAGTTAAACTTAATGAAACTTCATTAAATTCATATAATATTTTGTCTATTCCTGGTTATAATATTTATTAACTAATCAAATAATTACGTTTTAGGGCTAATATTGAAATATTAGAAAAAAATGAAACAAAAGATATTATTAATGAAAAGACAAAATTCAAGCGTCAATGGGTTTGGCGTAATATTATTCTGATGTCACTCATACACATTTCAGCCATTTATGGATTAATAAATGTGAGAAGTCTTAAAACTGGAACATTCTTCTGGAATTATGTATTAGCATTGATGTCGACCTGTGGTCTACAGGTATTCCAATAAAATAATTAGAAAATTTTGTAAAAATTGAGTACTTTCTCAGTGCGGCGTTCATAGACTTTGGGCTCACCGTTCATATAAAGCTAAACTTCCGCTCAGAATCATTCTTATGATTTTCAATTGTCTCTCATTGCAAAATGATATCTACTTTTGGAGTCGAGATCATAGGGCTCACCACAAATACTCAGATACCGACGGCGATCCATCAAACTTTCAAAATGGTTTCTTATTCTCACACATCGGGTGGTTGTGTACTACAAAACACCCGGAAGTTAAAGAAAAGGGAAAACAAATAGATTTAACTGATTTAGAAAGTGATCCTGTTGTTAAATTTCAGCGAAAATTTTATATACCCTTGGTACTTCTCATTTGGGGTTTTATACCGTTTTATGTACCTTACTACTACTGGGGTGAAAGTGCGAGGAATTCATGGTTTTTCTGTATTATGTTTAGATATGTAGTAACATTAAATTTAACATGGTGTGTTGCTAGTTTTGCTCACTCAATAGGAATAAAGGTAATTTAATTTTAAGCTATCTTGTTAAGTTTAATTTAATTAATTAAACATTAAGCCTTACGATAAGACTATCCGTGCGGTTGAGGTAAAATTACGACACTACCTCTATGGAGAGGGTTTTCACAATTATCATCATGCATTTCCTTGGTATTTGCATGTCAAAAATAATTTATTATTAAATATTATTTAATTTAAAAATGAAAAGGGACTATTCAGCGAGTGAATTGGGAGCATTTGATGCCTGGAATCCGGCCACAGCTTTCATTGATTTGATGGCATCAATTGGTTGGGCCTATGATTTACAAAAGGTCTCTAAAGATATCGTTAAAAGTAAACAAAAGAAATTAGGTGATATTGATTACGTTCATCGCTCAAATTATTGGGAAATGGCTACTGGTTTAATTGTATTTTTATTCCCAATTCTAACATATTATATGATCAAGATTAATTTATTTACTATCCCAATTATAATGATAATTTTTTGGACTATTAAATAATCAAATATTAAATATATTTATAAAAAAGTATTCGTTGTATTAATTAACAATAAATTAATTTTAAAGCATTAAAATATTGTCTTGCTTTTAATTTTTGTTGTTAAAAGTACATAATTTATTTTTAGACAATGTGTCAAGCAATAAAGTTTCCATTCAAAATCTTAGATTGGAAATACCGGGTACTAGGTAATTAGGCTACTACATGGTTAGTTTATTGCAAAATAAAGTTATCAATTAAAACTTGTTAAATTTAACACTAGTATTATAATTAAGATCCTCAAAAATATAATGAAGTATATAATCAAAGCATTATAAAATGGACATGATATAATAGTATATATTAAATACGTTTAATAAAAAAAAAAACTTATTTGTAATTATATACAATCGGAAAAGGTTGCAATGTTGTATGAAAATCATAATATGCATTCTCAAATAATATTACCAAGTTTATTTAAAATCATACCCTTTAATAATCGAAATAAAACTAATATTTAATCTTTCACTATAAGTTGTATCATGTTCAAATACCTATTATAAAGAAAATATACTGACCAAAGTCTATCAATAATGGTTTCAAAAAAGGTTCAAAAATCAATCAAATAAACTTTAATAAGTTCTTAATTTTTAAGCATTTTATCTGGATTATTTAATTTGCAAATGTTCTAGAGTGCAATTTTAAAGTTCCGATGTTAAGTAATTATCAATAAAATAATAGAACCCTGATTAATATTTCAGCATATATTTATAGTATAACTTAAAAATATGTTTCAATAATTAAATTTTTTAACAAGAGATGAGATATTTTATTTCAAGTTAGCTATGTAGGGCTCATATAAATGTTTTATACGTTTTATAATTATAAAATTAATAATAATTATTTGAATAATTGCTGAAAATATGAATAGTTTGTCTTATAGAAAGTTTTTATCTTTGAACTTTAATATCAATATATTGATAAATAATTTCCATGGCTTAAAAATATTTAATTTTATTATATAATTATTTTTAACTATATTTTGTAAAATGAATAATTCAAAAATGAATCCACCTATCAGATTCGGGTTTTAGCCAAATAATTTCTAATTTTTGGTTCTATTATACTCAATAATGAAAGCTATATGTTAAACCATCACTAGAGGTCTCAAAGAATTTATAAATTTTTAAACCAAATCACCCAAAGTGACAAAAAATCGTAGTCAACATATTCTGAAAGCATTTTTAATGCTCTAAAAGATATTTATTTTAGATTTAAGAAATGTTTAAAAGTGTCAAAAAATGCTAATAAATAACAGCTGATATCATATTCTCCTCTCAAACAACTTAGCCATGAGTCCGGACTGAGAGTGAGTTCACTCTTAAGTCTGCATTGATAAAGATAACAGTTGTTATCGAAACAGTACTGTCTGTCATACCACAGTAGTGGTCAACTGAGTTTTGTAAAATCGTTAGAAATCCTTACATTTTTTATAATTTATTTTTATCCCTAAATATGTGATAAACTCCTGAAATATTGATTTATATTTATTTATCCGATTAAAACTTTGGCCAAAATGACTCCTAACTTATGGTTTGCAAAGGTTTTTAATCTATTCCTTGATATCTATTACCGGTAAGAATATTGATTTATGTAAAATTGATGGCTTTAATTATGAGTTATAACAATGAATATATTTTATTATTGGTAATTAAACTTTTTAACATTTGGCTAATTAATAACCCAAACAGATAATAATATTAATGGAATCATATATAAATTATACTTGATTATAAAATAAGCCCATACTGGAAAGGTAAACGAAAGTATTCCTGTTGTCATTTCCCAAAATTTTGAGCGGCGGACGTAATTAATGTCTCCGACATTTTCCTGTCTCTGTGTGACCATATCTTTGGAGACCTTTTTCATATCATAGGCCCAACCAATTAATGCCATCAAATCAATTAAAGCTGTGGCCGGATTCCAAACATCAAATGCTCCCAATTCACTTGCTGAATAATCCCTGATCATTTTTGTTTTAAAAAAAATATTTTAATTTATTTATAGAAATACCCTGGAAATGCATGATGGTAATTGTGAAAACCTTCTCCATAGAGAAAGTGTCTCATATTGGCCTCAACCGGAATAATAGTCTTATCGTAGGGCTAAATAATTATTTGTTTTAATTATTATAATAAATAATAATTAATAAATAAATTACCTTCATTCCATAAAAATGAGCAAAACTATTAACACACCATGTTAAGTTTAACGATAGTGCATATCTAAACATAACACAGAAAAACCATGAATTCCACGCGCTTTCGCCCCAAAAATAGCAAGGTACATAAAAAGGTATAAAACCCCATATGAGAAGCACTAAGGGTATATAAAACACACGCTGAAATTTAACCACAGGGTCTTTCTTCAAATCACTTAAATCTATTTGTTTGCCCTTTTCTATAACCTCCGGGTGTTTCTTACATAACAACCACCCGATGTGTGC
>JAQFZM010002032.1:0-15228 GCA_034695785.1 Galumna obvia | reverse complement strand
TTTTGTTTATTTTAAGATAAAACACATGTTTTTGAAATTAAGATAAAAAGACATAATTTATGTAAAAATAAGTTTTGCTTCAAATGGTTTCAAATGATTGCATAAAAGGTCACAAAAAAGACGTCAAAAACGTCACAAAAAAATGGTTGACTTTTGTTGTTGTTGTGATGTCTTCGTTTGAGCAGACATTTGGTGACCAAATAGATAGTGATATCATATTTCTATAATGTCTTGTCTTTGACTGTTGTGACCAAAAGCGTGAATAATGTCTACAAATAACAGTCGACTCAATCGTTACTACAATCGGATCCAAACTCTTGTGACCAGAATTCCCGAAAACTTGCGATCCATTGATATTTCATGGATTCGTCTTCGAAGAGAACATCAGAGCAACTCTTCCTCTGAAGTGAATTCTCCCGTCCATCGCAACAGAACTGAAGAATCGAATCGTAATTCAAGACAAAGAGATCGGACACAATCTGTGTTCAATTCGAGCTCGAGTTCAGGTGTGTCTCCGACTCAGAGCCCAAACAGTGGGCCAAACAGTGGCCCAAATAGTGGTGAATCGTTGTCACGCCCTCCACACTCACATTTATATCGTCATTCATCTCATTATCCGCTACTTTTTGGTTCGTATAACAATTGGTCTTCAACTCGAGACCACCGATTGATATCTCATCCAAATTCGATATCAAATGCGGATAAAGAGAGGAATGTTTTGTCTGCGATTATGTCTATTATAGTGATCGCAACTTTAGCCACAGCTTTGGCTCAGCCCAAGTGGTTCTCTATATCTGGTGGTGTCTGTACTCGAAGATATATCGGTCTTCAGGAGTTCTTTTATGTCGGAAACTTCAATAACTATCACTTCAACGTTAATAAAGGTTTTCCTCTGATTTTCATTTAAATATTAATTTATTTTCTGCTTTTGTTTGTATTTAAAATATATTTTATGCTTCACTTGTCTTCACTTGTCTTTGGGGTCAAACAATTGATTTCCATTTATTTTGTCAAACATTTGACTCTTGAGTTTAGATTTGAATTATTACTAAAAGTTTTGCTTCAAATGGAAAGTGATTTGAATCGACAATTAGTTAATTATAGTTTAGTTCTTTTAATCATTTCTTATGATTAATGACGGAATAAATCCTTAAAATTTTTAAAATTAATTTAAAATTAATTTTCATTTTCAAGTCATTCATCAAATCTTATTATTTTCAATAAAAATAAAACAAAAACTAATTTATTTTGAATTAAATTTAATTCTAGAGTTTAAGTATTTGAGTAATAAATAAGTATTTTAATTAAAATCAGACAAATGTTTGAATGAAATAAATCTAAAAAATATATAATTTTGATTACTTTCTCTAATTTTAATTATCAATTCATGTCATCATTTGTTTTAACATTGGTTTGGGTTTTAATTTTCTTGACTTCATTTCTAAATCAATTTTTGTAAACATTTTTTCTTTTTATAAATAATTTCCAAAAGTTTTGATAATTACTTTTTGATTGAAATCTTTGACAAATCGTAAAAAACTAATAATTATTATTAATTTCTATCAATTGTTTTATTTATCGATTCAGAGATTAATAAATAAAAATTTCACGACATTTGAAGCGTTTATTGTTTGACAAAAACGATTCTTTTGGAAAGTTATTGAGAAATACACGAATTCGTGAACAGAATTATCAATACTTTATTAGAATTTCATTAAATTAATAGTTTTTTAAAATTCATTTTTAAAGAGTTGTTTATTTTGAAAATTATTCGATCTTTGATTTGCTTTAGATTTTCAAAAATTCAATTTAATTAAGAGAAACAAAACAAACAAAAAGTTTAGACTAATATTTACTATAATTTAATCATTTATTTATTGCTATTTTTTTCTTAAGTTTCAAATTATTATAAATAAATATTTGTTTAATATTAAAGCTTTTTATTTATGTTTTCAGTGAAAACCGGAAATTATTTCGATAAACAAATACGAGAAACAAATACCAAAGAACTAAAAACTCATTTAACTACTGAAGAGATTCTATTGTATGGCCTAAACGGCGATTTGAAGAATTGTGTCACTCCAGAGATAGTGACACTTCAGCGCACAATAATTGGACTGTGCTTTTTCGCCATTTTGTTTAATTTGGTTCAATTCTTCTTCGACACTCTCGGAGTTCACACAAAATGGTTGAATGCCGTCCGATCGCACGCTTTGGGAAATATCTTAAGCGTACTCTTATGTGTAGTAATAGTTGGCGTCTCATATCTGGTCAGTGATCTTCTCGAGAAAGAGCAGCGCCGGCTATTAAAACAAACCATAAAGAACTCTAATCCCGACTCACATCACGTCGAAGTGAAGTTTGAGTTGAGTTACTATTTGGTCACTTTTTCAGGACTGCTGGCGATCATCGCCGCCGCTTCTAATCTACTTCGAAGACCTCAACACTATCTAATCGACGCCTCCGACTCCTTCTGGACCGACGATATCGACGAAGAAATTAATACTTCGATTACGGCTTCACCCAATTGGCAGTCTTTAAATACAAATCGGTCGGCATTATTTGTGGCGCCACCGCCGCCACCCCTTCATCCGTCCATATCTTTACCCCCACCCCCTCCTTATAGTCCTTAACCCCAAATTAATAATTAACCACTAATTAGTTACTCTTTTATGTACTAATAATGCCTTAAAAACCGTTATATCGTTATATTTTGAGTGAGATTTTTAAGATTTTCTTTAAAATAATTAATTTCTAATTTTTTGATGTATTCATATTTCAAAGGTTTTGAAATAATTTATTGAAATTTATTTTTTCTGAAATATTGTATAAAGTATTGAATATATAACTTATTTTTCAAAAAAAATATAATATTTTAATTAAATGAACGAATGGTTATTAACTTCTTTTGTCGAAAAGCATTTCCACTAACAGTTAAGACAAAAGAATACTTAAAATCTGTTGATTTGTATATTTTTCTGTAAATTCGATAATAATATTGAAAAGTGAATATTAATTCTTGTATTATATGTTTGAATCAGTGATAAAAGTATTAAAACAAAGATTGTTTTCAATTTTCAAAGTTTGGTATTTCTCTTAGAATTTGTCATTTTATCGATAATTTTTTTACATCAAAAGTACAAAATTCATATCAATTTTAAGCAATCATTCATTTTAAGTCAATAATAATGAGTTATTCATTTAATTAGTTTTTTAATTTATTTATTACTTTCAGTGATTTTTTTGATGGAAATGATTGATACGATTTTTTACTGACATATGTTTTGACGAATATTTTGTTAAATAATCTATTTTTCAATTCAAGAATTAGTGGGAATTATATCCTTTAAATTAATGTTTGAAATTCTACTAATAATGTAATACATCACTAAATTTAATATAAATGACATTCATTTCCGCGTTTCACTCAATTATCATAATATAAGAGCAAATAAAAGCATTCGATTCTCTTTAATTACAATTCAAAATCGAAAATATTTTTGTTTTAAAAACTTCAGAAAATTTATTTTAAATCAATTTTTTTAATCCTTAAGTGATAAGTGATTAGTTCTCTCTCTCTCTCTCTCTCTCTCTCTCTCTCTCTCTCTCTCTCTCTCTCTCTCCACATATTTTTATCCCTAACAGAGAGAAAGAGAATACACATATATTTCCTTATTTAGTGACAAACAGTCATACCATAAGTCCACACACATTAGACTTAAGGCATGATTTATAATAAATAATTTGAAAGATAAGTGAGGGGTCGCCAAATGAATTCAGTTATTAATGCCGTAAATATGAATAAAAATAAATTGCAATCAAAAGATAGTTATTTCCAAATAAATACAAAAAGTTATAATTTCATCAAAAAAATAAGTATTAGAGTTGGAATATATTAGTGGCACTCCATTCGGTCTTTTTATTGATGGGTCCTCTCATATAATGAACATTTTTTAAGTGAAAATTTCAATGATTTAAAAACTGATAAAAGTTTAGAATTGAGTTCGAAATTAAAATTCATGTTTTGTTTCATCCATTCATCTAATTCTTCGAGAAAATTGATTCTATAAACTATAAACTCATTTAATTCTTTTGACGGATAAAACAAAAACAATTCAAACAGAGATTTGATAAAAATTATTCATAAAAAAAGCAAATCTTTAAAATAATCTCATATTTAAAGTGGAGATAAGACTAATGTCTCATTCATTTTAGGAATAAAATTATTAGACGAGAAATAATGAGTCAAATATTTCACATAAAACCAGGGATAGTCAAAGGTCTCGGGGGTCAAAGATTAAGGTATTTTGGAAAAAATTCTTAAGTGGATATTTTTAAAAACATCGATTATTTAGCTTTTTATTAGAATTTTATTATATCCAAAGATTTATAAAAACTAAAATTATCATCTCTTTTAGAAACTTCACTCAAAAAGCAATATTTTGTCACTCTTTCACTTTATATTTAGTAATTCAAATGGTTTTTTGGGTAAAAATGGCAATTATACATGTATATTATATATTATATATCGAATATCAATAATTTTTATAAAATGTAGTTAAAACGACTAATAACTTAAAATATTATTTAAAGTACTATTTTTTTAATTTTGGTATTTTTACTTAAAATTTATGAGAAAGAGCTGCCTCCCATTTCTCTAGGTGGCCCCTTCTACTAATTTTTTCTAGGGGTATTTTGCCGTTTTTGGTTTCATAGGGGATATTCGGGAATACCCCGTTTGAGCATCCCTGCATAAACTCATTTCTTGTATAACTTATTTTAATTCTAGATTCGAGTCTTATCACTATTTTGAAAAAACGACTTTTAAGGAACTTAAAGAGGATTTAAATCATAAACTCTTCTCTAAACATAATTGAGGACTAAATTGAATAATTAAAATTCAAGTCTAAACTCATCTATTAAATCAAGAATAAAGACTAAATTAAACGTATATTTGGAGAGTTAGGGCGAGTAAGGGGCGAATGTGCTATAAGTTTCATTATATGTCGCAGAATTGCAAATACCAACACTTCATACGATCCCTTCAAATGAATCTATTATTAAATTTAGTGAAGAATATTTTAGACTAATATTAATGACTTTAATCTTAGTTTATCTTAAATTTTAAATATAAAAAAATTAAGTAAACAAATCAGAGCAACATTTAGTCAGTGATGTTCAACAGTTGCAAACATTTGGAAAGAGTGGAATAGAGAGGGATATAATTAAATCTATTTTTGACAAACGTTTGGATCGTATTTGAGTCCTCTTCCAGTGAGTGACAAACTTTATTGGATAAAACAATAGTAGTTTTAGGTTTCACACTATAAAAGTCTATCAATCGCTTTAATTTTATGCTTAAAATAGAGCCCTATATTGGGAACATTGGAGAGGCCTCTAAACATCGATTTCTAATAGAAATGATAGTTTTGTGGCTATTTTTGTTAATTTTTGTTACTAACATAAAATGATTGGAAACACTTTAATGAGGCATAAAATCAAATTTTGCCAATTTTGGAATGTCCTAGATACTCTACATATTTTATTTACTTTTGAATATTTTTGTGAAAACTCCCCCATATAAGTTTGAAGAGCCTGCACTTTAATTAGACAAACTTTTAGATGAGACATAAGAGAGTTTCGGAAGAATCTTAAAATATCTCACCATTTGGTTCATTATTTTTGTTGATAAAAGAATTCTATAAAAAACAAATAAAAATAATTTAATATTTTATCTTTTGATTAGAAGATTTAATTCATATTATTATTAATATTATTATATTTATTATCACTTCTATAGATAGACATCGATAACAACTATAGCCTTGAAATTTGATTTAATGATGAGTTGTGAAGGTTTTCAAATTTTGAATAAAAATAAAAGGAATATAATATCATTGATAATATCATTGATAATATTATTGATAATATCATTGATAGTCGGCAAAAATAACTCAATTCTTGACATTGAAAACAATTGAAATTAAAACTGAATGAAATTTAATTCATATAAAACAAGATATGTATTCACTCATTCGGTTTAACTTTAATGAATAAATTAGGAGAAATTTATTCCCTTCTGTCGAGTATTAATAGATTTATTATAAATTACATTACATTTTAAATATCTATAATAATATGTAATAAATCAAAATAAATGTCTTAGAGCTAATCGAAAAAATGTTCGAAACATAATTTTTTATATAAATAAAATGCGATATAAAAAGAAAAATCTATATTAAACTCAATTCCTTTAAAATGAGTTTTTAATAAATTCTTATCCGAAAGTTATAACGAAGTCTTCAAATAAATTATTTTTATTATATTTTAAGTGATTTTTGATTTAGTTTTTATCAAAGATTTGATTCGAATCTAATAAATCGGTTTTGAAATTTGGTTTTACACAAATCAGGATTTATTGTGAGTTAGTTTTCAAAGGCAGCCCACCCTTTGCCTAACGTACGCCTTTCAATAATTTTAAAATATAAACTTTTATAGTTTAAAAAAAGAAATTTCATTTCCCTTAAGAAATGTTTAATACAATAATATTTCAATCAATATATAACGTATTACATATTATTTATTATAATAATCATGGTAAAAATATTTTTATCCTTTTTTATCCTTTGAAAAATGATATTATTTTTCATGGAATGCATTCTTGTATTCGAATAACTATTAATAACCTTTTGATATGTTTTTAAAATAAACTTTTCTTTCGGTGAGATTAATATAAAGATAAGAGTTTGAGTTCGTCTCAAATCTACCGAAAATATAAAGAAAATTAATTGCATTAATGAACTAATTGGCCATTAATTGAAATTTTTATACTATATTTCATACCTTTTCTTAAAAGGAAAGCATATGTTTTATAATAATAAATGTTTTTTAATTTTCGAGCTTAAAAACAGAGAACTTATGCATAGATTTATACTAATTTTTGTGCCAATTATATACAATTAATTTATTCTCTGACCCAAAGGCAGAACTCAGAAAAAATCAATTAAATAATCGTTTATTATTATAATAGAAATTAATTAAAAAAAGACTGAAGAATATCACTTCAAATGCATTATATATTCATTAATAACGAAAAAAATGAATTTTCTTCAGAAAATATATAAACAATTATTATATAAAACAGAAATAAAAGGATTTTTGTGTATTATATTCGAGTTAATAATCAAATATCAATAACTTGAGGTAAAACAAATTAATATTCAAACCATAACACAGATATGAAAATTATTTTTCCCTTTAATTTCAATTTTTTTTAATAATTGTTAATATTCTTAACAATAATATCAGTATTGAATTCACTCACAATTCCTATGTTTTTAAAATACATGAAAAACGATAATTTATAACATTTTAAATACATATTTATTTAATACTTATTTATTTAATTTAATACTAAATAATAGTTTGTTTTCCTTAGTTTTGGTGAATTCTGGGAACCGATTCTATAAACAGAATAATTACGTAAAAGAAATGATTCATTTCGTCATCGCTTTTCGTCAGATATTCTTCAGATTCTTATCCCTAACGTAATAAATGTTAAGCATTTCATGTGTTTCCTCTTCAGGAGAGGCTGTGATATTGATTGGGCTTCGCTGTGAGCTCTCAAAATAGGAATAACAAAGTAGTAAAAGTAGTAAAACTACCATTTGATTGAAATTTTCGTTTTTATCAAATAATTTGATGATTTTTAAGAGAAATAAATTTTAGCTGAATTTATGTTTTAAAGGCAATGATTAAATGCGCATAAAATTATCTTTGAAAATGAATCCGATATATTAAGAGTGTCTCAGAGTGTCTCAGAGTGTATACACCACTGGTGAGAGCCGTCTTCAAATCAAATGACAAGATAGACGTCTCAGTTTGAGAGAAACCATAAACGCCAACACACTTTCATACAGTTTTCACTCAATTCTGTGATCTAAGAGACGATCAGTCGCTTCGATAAGGATTCGACTCTTCTCTCTCTTTATATTAATTCTATTCTAAACCATCAAAATTAACCGACACTTCATTTTGATTACAAAGTTGTCAATTGTTGTATTCAATGAATAAAAGCCTTCAATAAGTAAAAGTTTAACATTAATTGGCAGTAAATCCACGGCTTTTCTCATTTAAAGCTTCAACAGTGCTTTGATTCCTTGTTTTATTTTGTTTTCACACAAATTGCATAAAATTTGATTTGAATTCAAGGTTGGATTAATCCTTTTTGTAAGTTTTCAAAATCATTTCCATTGAATAGTTTTGTGTTCAACTATTTTTGTGGTTATTTTTCATTTTGATTGTCGTTCAAAAATCACTGAACGGCCTCTTTTTGACGTATTATTGCTTTAACTTAGTTCTCAATATTCATTTCAAATTTTGTTTTTAATAGTTAAACAAATTTTCAAAAACTCATTAAATTTTTTACTATTTTATATTAAAATTTGAGAAAAACTCTATTCAAGGAAATATTTTTGAATATTATTCTGGGTTTGAACAAGAGAAACGATTAGCTACTGTTCAGTGTTTATATTATAACTATATTAGGAATAATAAACACTCGAATTACTTTTTATAAATACTTTTTTCTCATTAAAAAAAATATTATAAATATATCCATAAATGAATATATTGTCGATATTTCCATGAATTGCTCGATTATTTTAATGAAAGACACATTTTGTTTAAATTATAATAAATAGTTATGTTTTTATTCAAATAAAATGTTTTAAACTATTATCTGATTTATGAATATTTTCATCCAAAGAGAGGAACTTCTTCTGAAATAAAGACATTCAAACCGTTTATGTGATCAACACATTAATCAATCATAAGAAGAAAAGCCACAAACATTTCGACCAAAACTACTAAATGTAAGTAAATATTATTCGAAATAAATTTATTATTTTACTATTCATTTAAAATGAATGGAAATTATTCCCATTAAATAAATTATGGTTTTAAGCCTTACTTTAAAAACACATTTATTTTATTTTATTATTTATTACTTTTCAATGTATTCTTATATAGAATCGATTGCATCGGTTTTTTGAAATAAACTTTTTTTTGTAATTTTACTGTTAGTTTACTATTAGTTTAAACCTTTAATTACGAACGAAATAAAAACGAGATTTGAATCCAATCCTATCATTAAGTGATTTGAGTTTAAATTTGTTTTAAATTTCATTTATTCGAGAATTTGATAATTGAGTCATCTTTCAGATCAATTTTGTGCCCAAAATTTTAAATAAAACAAAATTTTGATGTTATATAAGCCGAGTCTGTATAATAAGGTTTGATAATTGTTTATAAGAAGAGAGGGGTCGGCATATATTTCAAGAGAAAACGTGGTTTAAGACAGAAGTGAGAGAATAAAAAAGTTTTCATTAAATATTCGATGCATTCGTTAAGCAATGGTTTGAATTCAAGACTCAATTGGGTCAATAGTGAAGGGCAAGGCTTCCCTCAATATTGTATATACATATCCACACACTATCTCAAAGGGGTAACCAATACTCCCATCAAATGTTTAAATATGAATTATTCGTAAAAACTCATTATTTCTTATATAATACTATCAATTATTAAATATAAGTCACGATTTATATTTGATAATACATTTAAAATTATAAATGAAACATAATTAAAACCATTTTAAAAGATAGCTTGGTCACTTTTTAAAAATGCTAATTTCCTTCGATAATTTATAGGTAAATGAAGGTTGACTTAAGGGGCAACACATCGTTAAAGATGCGAAAGACCTGAGCGTTAAATATTAATATTCATAAAAATCTTCTAAATTTTTCTTTTTCTTTCTTCAAACCATTGAAACCATTTACCAGTTTTTGAACTGAATTTTAATAGACCTTAAAATTTGTGGTCGTTTTCATTTGTGAACAAAACCTAAGTTATGGTTAAATACATATTTAATTCCTTTTGTTATTTAAAAATTTAGTTTATATTTTAACACAAATTAAGTTAATTTTAAATCACTTCTGAATTGGAAACAAGTTTTTGAAAAATTATATGTTTTAGAGATTTATTAGTCTTTTAATGCATTCAATAATTATTTGAAGAAAATAGAGAGTAAACGAAGACTTAATTTATTTGATTTAATTTTTTTTTCATGCATTCAATGACAAGTTCTGTGACTAAAAACCAGTCCTATTCTGAGGCCCACAAAAGGATTGAGAAATTGGCGACAAATCGCCCATTAATGACATTTAATGGCAAATAACTTAACTTAACTTATGGTTCAAATCAAACCCAATGTTAATGAACTCAAAGCCTAAAATACTTTTTAAAAGTGACTAAAATTTCAAACAGTTTTCCAGACAGAGATATGAAATGTTTGTCGTTATAGTTGTGTTAAAATAAACATAAAATTTCATTCATTTAATAACCAAATATAATATGAATAAATAGCACTTAAAGGAGGTCTGCAGACGAGCGCAAAAGCACAGCACAGCACCACTCGTCTATAATAAAAACAAACTAGGCAAACTTACCATTCTTTATTCTGTTGATTACATTTATGAATTTTGGTGAAATTGACTGCTTTTTAATTGAAAATAAACATTAAGTATGGGTAGAGATGGAAACCGATGGCAACTAAACTCAACTCTTTACTCAAATCCACTTCAGAGTATGTTTTCGATCAAAAGTTCAAACATTTACTTAACGTATGGTTTGTGTGGATTTAAAAATGATAACATAACTGTTATAACTATAACATCCATTAATTAGAGCCCATATTCCACTTTAACCAACTTTTCAATGCTTTCCATTCATTGCTTTCAATAACTTTTGATGAAAATATGGATATTTTTCTGTAAATAAGTCTTATTTATAATTTTGTGTTCAATAACATCATTGAATGCAAAAAAGTTTAAAAGTTTATCAAATACCAGAAAAAAGATTAAAAACGAATTTCCCGATAATATTCTGTGAGTTTTGTGTATAAAATTCATACTTTGATTCTTATTTTTTGCATTTTATTCCCTAAAATATTCAGAATATTTATTGAATGAGTCCTCAATTATTAGGAAATAAGTTTTCATACATTGGTTAACAAAAAGTCGAATATATAACAGATTTGAATAAAAAATACAACAAAAAAGAGTTTTTATTTCCCAAATAAACTTGAATTACAAAATATAAGTTTAACCGAAAATTTATTTTTCCATTCATTTGATATTTTTATATTTGTATTCACTTAAAGTACATTTAATATGAATGATGTCCTAATTTTTGCGAAATGAATACACTTTTGTTTAGTCTTCGATTCATTTGAATTCAAAATAAGTCGCCGAAAGGTTTGATATTTTTTGAGTCAAAAAAGTTTAAAATCTATGATTACTATTAGATAGAAATTCAGTTCAAAATAAGTGATTCCAGTCTTCGATCAGAGAATAGATGAGAAAAAATGAATAAATAAACGCATCGATTGTCTCATTGCATGTCTTTTGACATTAAGAGACAAAATCTAATCAATTATTGCGTTCAATGAGTATTCATTTCTTTTAAAACTTGAATTCTATTAAAAGTTTTGATGGAAACAAAAGAATTGACTAAAAGTGTCTCAAATGTTAACTGAAAAGTGAGAATATTATAAGTCATTCAACCATTGGTTTGACTCAAATCGAGTTTATATTTTGTTTTATTATAAAAATTATTGTTATTTCATTTGTCTGTCGATTCACGAGATATTCATGTATTCAATAGTATTGTTTCATTCAAACTGTTTTCAAACCAATTGATTGTCAGTTGTGTTCAATAAATCTAAAAACTTTTTACTTTAATATCAGATCTCCTCTGAAGTACAGAAATAATTTTAACGAAATGCCAGACGAAGAGAAGTCATCGAAGGCCAGACAGCCCTCAACTTTCCTTTTTTTCGCGGCGTTTTCTGCTCTTTTAGGAGCGATATCTATGGGAACTGTTTTGGGTTGGAATTCTCCAGCCATGGCTAGTATGGAACATAACTCAACCGGTCCTATGGTTGCTGAAGATGCCACACAAACAAAGGCATGGATAGGGTCGAGCGCTACTTTGGGAGCACTGGCCGGAGCCTTAGCTTCCGGTTTGTTTTTTCTATAATTTTCTTTATTTAAATTTTAAAAATTGTATTTTAGGGCCAATCGCTCAGAAATTAGGCCGTAAAATAGCGCTTATTATTTATGGCGTTCCAATGATTGCGGGTTTTGCCGGTTTATGGTGGGGCGCAAATATATCTCTAATTATTATCGGAAGAATATTAGTCGGTCTTTCAGCGGGACTTATCTCTGGAACGGCTCCCACTTATGTCGTTGAAATCAGTACTGAAAAAATTAGAGGAATGTTAGGGACGTGTTTTCAGGTGAGCTTTAGTTGAGAGGCCATCCATTTACTAATTTTAATTAAAATTAATTCAGTTATGCGTAACAATTGGTATACTTTATGTCTATGCTTTGGGCGCTGCCGTCGACTTTAGATGGCTTTCATTCTTATGTCTATTCCCTGCGGTGGGAATGTCTCTCTTGATGTTGTTTATGCCGGAGACGCCATTTTGGTTAATGACTAAATCAGGTGGTGACCACTCAAAAGGTTCTGATGTGGAAATAGTGTTGAAAAAGTTAAGAGCAGAGACTAATGATAATGAGTCTGAATTGAAAGATATCGCCGACCAAACATCTGAGGCCATGAACTCAAAAGGATTCCAAATGAAAGAAACAAAAGATCCGCTTTTCTATAAGCCATTGGTTCTGTCCGTTCTTCTCATGTTTTTCCAACAGTTTTCAGGAATAAATGCCGTTATGTTTAACTCGAAACAAATGTTAAAACAGGCCGGAGTTAAAGACACAGATATGGGAGCAATAGTTATAGCTGTGGCGCAGGTCATCGCAACTTTGATCGGTTCACAACTTGTGGATCGTTTGGGCCGTCGAATCCTATTAATTGGTTCAAGTGTTGGACACTCAGTGAGTCTTGGAATGCTTGGCATCTATTATGTCGCGCAAATGGATATGTCATGGCTTCCAATCTTAAGTTTAGTGGTATTCATAGTATCATTTTCATTGGGTTGGGGACCCATTCCCTGGTTAATGATCGCTGAAATAACTCCAATGCAATTTCGATCATTCATAAGCGCAATGGCGACGGCTTTTAATTGGATCTGTGCCTTCATTATTACCCATAACTTCGAAACTCTACAGAAATTGACTTCACCTCAATTTGCTTTCTTTTTATTTACTTTCTTTTGTTTGGTTAGCATTCCGTTCGTATTCTTATTCTTACCCGAAACCAAAGGCAAGAAATTCGATGAAATTCTAAGGCATTTTACCAAAGGTGTACCTGCTAATAATGATAGCACTCCTACTGCATCTAACGCTATGCTTAATGACTCAGAAAAGATTGAATTAAAAGGAGTCAACGATAATAAATAGGAATCATTTTATCAATTATTTTATCCCTATATTTAGGTTCACTTTTTGTCATTTGTTTTATATTTCTCTCATTTTATCAAAAATGTGTCCAAATTTTATGAGTAAAATGTTTTCGATGTTAAGAATATTCTTATTATATATTTTAGTGATTTAGTCATTTAGTGCCTTCGTTTTAATGTTAAGTATTTCCTATTTTTTAAATAAAGAAAATTATCTCAAAATAATAGCATTTGATTTGTTAACAATTTTTATCTCTTTTTAAGTTTAATTTTTTTATAAATAATATTAAAAACATTAATAATATATAACTTTCATTAAAATAAATGTTTTTAATTCTAAGCGATAATTATATAAATTGAGTGTATTTTTAAAAATAAATTTTAAAACCAAAGCATTGATTTATTTTCAATTCTCTTATAAAAAGCATATGTTTTACATTTTTCTTAAATAAATCACTAATTGTACTAAAAATAGTCTCAAAAGAAAAATAAGTTCTTTTCTTAAAAGTAAAGTAATTGTAGACCCAATTAAGATGGAGAACAAGAGATAAGAATAGCAATAATTATTGATCTATCGGTGATATGATAGTAAACAAGTTAATTGAGGCACCACTAAAACACTGTTCTTCGTGGGAGACCTTAACTACAACTGTCAGATAAGGTTAACATTTATTGAGTAATTGTTTACTTTATAACTCAAGTCTACTACTCATCAGATCTCTTCACAAAACCTTCTAAAGAATAATCTCTTTTTATTCTTTCTTATGGTTTTGAAGGATCACAGGGAGAGAGAGGGAGGAGAGAGAGGGAGAGAGAGAGAGAGAGAGAGAGAGAAAATGAAAACTTGTAGTGATTTTGACTGTTAATAAGGGTGTACTTGATTTGTGTGTTGGGATTTTCATAAAGAGATCCATCAAAAAAAACTTTCTTCGAGTAATTAGAAGAAAAGTTATGGATAACTAAATGCTCTTTAGTTTAGTGTCTACTCTCCAGTTGTATAGGTGTTCAATCATTTGATTGTTATGGCCTTTCAAGGGATGCCTTTAATGTGACCGAACTTTTAGTCAAATTTTGGCTGAAAAAGATTTGAGACCAAAAAGAAATTCCTTTTTAAAAGCATACAAAACATCTCTTGAAAGACGAGTCCCGTTTTATTCGAGGAATTTTTGATTTTTATTTATAAATTCCAGTTTAATATCATATCATATCATATGTTACACTAATTTAATTCAGACTTAATTTTTCACTTAAATATTATACATAATAAATGAGGACAAACGCCAACCAATATATTAATTCCTGTTTTCTTTTTTCTTTGACTTTAAATTTTAAAATTTTGATTTGAAATACAGCTGTTGTTTAAAACTAAATGTTTTATCAGAATTTTTTTTAGTTTTTTTGCTTTAAATTTATGTTTTGTAAGCATTTAGTGATTTATTGAATAATTTTATTGATATATATTTTCACTGCTTTTAAGAAATCGGACGCAAAATATATTTGTTTTAAGAGTTACGGTTTAAGTCGAAAAGTGTTTCAAAACATTATATTGTATTTATAGAATTTAAGGCAAATAAAAGTGCTTTCGCTACCTTTGCCTAACCTGTGCCCTCCCCGACAGGTAATAGATATTTGACTGAGTGCACTATGCAATGATGTACACCTGTGCTCTTTCTTAAGCTTAACTCCAATTTAGTGGAACAGTGCTAAGTGAACTCCAGATCTTCCAAAAGAGATAAAAGTTATGTTCAGATGTTTAGAAATCCACAAAAAGAAATAGAGAGGAGAGTCAAGAGAAAGAAATAGAG
>JAQFZM010002031.1:0-15230 GCA_034695785.1 Galumna obvia | reverse complement strand
CCGTTTTTTGGTTTGACCTAGGTCAAAAATTTTTTTTTCATTCGAAAGCTAATTCAATTTAGAATCGACTCACGTTGAGGGATTTTTGATTTTTTCATGGATCAGAGTTTACGTTCTAATTGGGTAAGGTTCTTTGGGACTTTTTTTTATAAATTCTTAATTTGCTTTAGATTATAAAGTTTCATCAGAATTAATTGAGTAATATTTGAACAAGATCAAATTTTATTTCAAAAATTTTAAAATGTGCTTATATTTTCTAAATAGAATATTGAAAAAAAACAAAAAAAAACGTATCAACTCAATTTTGAACTAGTTTATAGAAATCTCTAAAAAAATAAATTATTAGAAAATTATACTAGGAAGTTAGAAAGGTTTTTCTATCACAAAATTCAGACAAAACCATATTTGGGTTTTAAAATAATTTTTTAATTATAAATATTACAGAAGGTTTTCAAATAAATTGACGGAAGCCAATAAAGGGTCCCATTGTATATCTGTAATACAAAAATTCCCATAAAATTTATATCATTAATTAATATCATAAAAGTTTCCATTGATTATAAACATTGTTTCTTAAATATTTGTGTTTTATATCCTTTACGAATTGTTAGAGTATTTATTAAGGGAAAAGTTTATTTTGTAATATTTTAAGTTTGTAAACTAAATTTAATTTCATTATTCTCAAATTAATCATAGATTAGTAATTTTAATCAGTGGTCATTTGGGCTTAATTTTTTACCCTCTCGGCAACGATAAATTCTTTCATTAAAAATGAAGTTAAAACTGACCCTAAGTAACTTTCTTTTTGAGCTAGGTTAAAATACATATTTTTAAAAAATTTTCTAAACATAAAATAGATTAATATTTTAAATAAAAATTCAAATTTTAAAGCTTTTATTTTAATGTTTTCTTATAAATTGTATATCTAAGAAAACGATGGCTATTCCTGACTAATCTAAATGACTTTAATATAAGTTTATATAGAAGTTCATAATTTTAAATAATGTTCATTTGTTTGTTTTTTTTTCTTAAATTGATTTAAAAAATAAGGAGAAAATGTGTTCAGACCCACAAACTAATTAAATAATTTTCATGTGATTTTATAAATAAAAATAGCATTTTATTCATTTAAATATGTTTTAATCGGTAATAGACATAATCTCAAAAAAATAAAATAAAAGCCAAAAAAACAATTAAATAAAACTAAAAGATATTCTTTAAAATAAGTTTCTTATAAAAGTCTGAGATATTTACCCCATGTAAACTTATGTTATGTTGGGTTAGGATAGTGTTAGTTTAGGTCAGGATGCTTTTTTCGGGTATTGACCTCTTTTAATAAATATTAGGAGCTTTAAGAGTCTTTTAGTGCCGTTTTAAGAGAATGCTTTACAGTTCATACAGAAAGGTCTGCATTGATTTCAAAGGCGCCGCTGTTTTATCACAAATGCGGTCTATTATTTGAAGGGAAGTTTATATTTATTATATTTTATAAATTTATAATTTCGGAAAATTATAAATTTGTTTTCCAAATTTATAATATTTTAATTCGAAAATTTAATAATTCTAAAATTAGCAATTATCATTAATAAATTCATATTTAAATTAAATAATCATATAATTAATTATTTTATTAATTTTTAAATTTTAATTTATTCATCGAATGAATTATGAGCTCTTTTTTCAGATAAGAGACAATATTTGTGGTAAAATATATGGTCGCCGTTGAAATCAGTGCAGACCTTTCTATATGAACTGTATTTACTGGAAAATTATGATCTTTTGATAGTTTTTATTATTATAAACAAAAAGTATAATAAAAAGTCAAAAATAGTCGATAATCTCTCAAATAGTCATTTTTAGTCGAGAAAATAGTAATTTTCAATTTACAACTAATTCTTTGAACTCAAACAAAAGTTAATATAATGGAAATCAATGCTTTACTAATAACTTATTGATTCTTATTTTCCAATTTTACTGCATAAGAGTATACACCGATCATTACTTAAAAGGGGATTCGACTGTATATCAAATAAGAAACGGCAAATAGTAATGAAAACATTAGAAATCGATCCAAATTATAATAAAAATCTTTAGTAGAATTGGGAGAATTGAGCAAGCTACAAATGCTCCAAATGCTACAATAGTAGGTATATATTGGATGAGTCAATGCAGTCAATTGCAGTCAATTCCTTAACATTTGAAAACAACATAAAAGTCGTAACGAATCGAAGGTTTCAAACATTTTTGTTAACTTTATTTTATTTAAAATAAGTGACAATTTATTCATTCAATTCTTAATTTTTTATTATAAATAAGTGCTCCAAAAATTTAAAATAATATAAATAATTTTTATTATTTAGTTATTTGTAAAATTATCTTGCTAAAATTAGTT
This sequence comes from Galumna obvia, assembly GCA_034695785.1. Taxonomy (NCBI): domain Eukaryota; kingdom Metazoa; phylum Arthropoda; class Arachnida; order Sarcoptiformes; family Galumnidae; genus Galumna; species Galumna obvia. The sequence continues at coordinate 12,838 of JAQFZM010002031.1, read as the reverse complement.
TAAAAGCGGATTAAATGATAAATATTAATATAATAAATGTAATTATTGGCGAAAATATCATTTAATATTTGTTTTGTATTGAAATTCTTGTGCTATTCGTCTGAATATTCGTCTGAAAATAATAAAACTAATGATAAGTTTTGTCTAAAAATACGTCAAACAAAGAGCAAAATAATGACTTATGATATACGCTATAAATGAGTGGAATATAGAAATCGTTTTTCGCCGAAATTCTCATTTAAATATTTACTCAATTGTGTCGAACGACAGATAAATATTTACTTAAAAACGTTGAAATATTATTTCAAAACCGTTTCATATATAATGTTAGCGAAGACATGTTTCGAAGAAGTGGGACAGAAGTGGGACATTCCTTTCCTTTCTATAATTCTTAAATTCATTTTTCAACAAATATTTTAAACGCATTCAGAATATTCTTATTCTTTTGTCATTTTAACGATAAAATACTTTTCTTTATTCACTAATTTTCATGTTTTAGAAGTGTTTTCTTTTGTCGACTATTTTTTATATTAAATCCTTTAATACATTTAAGAACTTATTTATTGAAGTGTTTGTGAATTGAGTGAAGAATTGGGTTCTATTAAAATAAATTTAGGATTAATTAAATTAATTGACTTTAATTGAAATTTAATTGTTCAGTGAGTTTACGAGCAAAATACAAAGTTATGGACCCGTCCACCCTGCTCATCCGTCGCGTACATCCATAGCAATAAGTCAATTAAACGAAATAGAAAGGGCTAATGAGGATAAAGTCGAGGGAAGTCTGTCGGACACAGCCATCAGTTCCGAGAGTCAAATGGAACAGTTGAACGTCATTTGCAACACTTCGACGAACACCTCTTCAAATACGAGTCGAAACCAATCGGGACTGACTAAGAAGAGTAACAGCACTTCACAACTAAGCGTTTCGGGTGAGTCTATGATGAGAGCACTCATCCATTGATTTAATTAAAATTTTAATTTTATTCTGAATTCAAAGCAAAACAACTTTTTTAATGAATTTTTACATAAAATAATTTCGCATAAAATGATAGATATTTTTATAGGAAATGATTTCAATAATTCTTAGAATTAAAAATGAAATCAAATGAAATGAATGGCAAAAACTAATATTAAATTTGAATTCTGAACCACAAAAAAGGCACAAAAAAGAGATTAGGGTTCCGTCGAAAACAGGCCACGTCTTTCAGTGTACATCGAAGCGAAGAAGTAGTTCCCGACGAAGTAAAACATTTAGTGAAACAGTGCAGTTCTGTCTCGTCTGACGGAGAGGGAAGTTTGAGTGGCGATAGCTCTGCCACGTAAGTGCCGGTCAACGCCAAAACCAGAACCACTAATGAATACCACTAACAGAACAACACAAACAATGATTCTGTGTTTCAAACAAAGCGCACGATTTTATGCGTTTCTTAATAAATGCTTTTTATTGAAACAATTAGTTTAGAAACAAAACGATTTGTTTAGCAATTATTGCATTGACTTAATAGTGACTGAATAGTGACTGACTAGTGATCCCTCTATTCTTGTTATTATTAAAAGAATCCTTTTATATGGCTTTCAATCGATATATCCATTCATTTGGCAGTTAATGGCATTCAAACCGCTTTTAACGGTCGTTCGTTTTGATCAAAACTGAGTAAAACTGAATATAATTTGTTTTAATTTATATTTATTTGGCATTAATTTCTAATTTTTTTAATTGTAGTAACGCTTAAAATAGTAATGATTTTCTCATTTTGTTTTCATTGGCTTTTTTTGCACGATTTGCAGATACGAGTAGTAAATCTAAGTCTAGCCGTAGTGGTATTCAGCGTATAAAACGTAGTCAAGAAGTTTTGCCCAATATATCCCAAAATACGCTATTTGTTAAGCAACAGAGCAATCTGAGCAAGGACCAATCGACTGACGATAGCATGAATTCTATTAGTAGTGAGTCCTCGCTGTAAGTGGACTCTCATTTCGTTATCCTTTTCTTTCTCTCTCTTAATGTAATACTTTTGTTACCCTTTTTTCCTTAAAATTTATGTAATCCTCTTATTATCGATTACTTAACGCTTGACTCAAATCAAATGCAATGAAATATTTTTTTTTCAATTTTTCTGAATAAAATTCCCGACAATTTTCATAAAATTTCTCTTTAATCCCAAATCCATTGGAATTCAATGCAATCACTAATCACTTGTTTTTGACGTATAGTTGGGTTCCGTCTTTACGTTTAGCACCGGAGGGAGAGTTTTCAAACTTTGTTGAAGGCTTAGGTCCAGGACAAATTGTTGGACGACAGGCTTTAGCCTCTCCTAATCTCGGAGACATTCAACTTAGTCTTTGTGATAGAAAAGGTAACCTCGAAGTCGAAGTGATCCGCGCCAGAGGTCTACAGGCAAAACAAGGGGCTAAACTACTTCCAGGTATATATCAATTCATTCAAATGTTAAAGAATTGATTGAAATGCGTTTGAATTGTTTGTACAGCGCCTTATGTCAAAGTATACTTGGTCAAAGAAAGGAAATGTATCGCAAAAGCAAAGACTGCAACCGCCAGAAGAACTCTCGACCCCTTATATCAACAACAATTGCTTTTCACTGATGACTACAGAGGATGTACTCTTCAGGTAAGGGATGACATAAAACCTATTAGTTTTGAAAATGTATTTAATCATTTGATCAAGGTAATGATTTGGGGCGATTACGGAAGAATGGATAAAAAGACGTTTATGGGTGTCGTCCAGATTGTTATCGACGATTTGGATTTGTCTAATATAGTGATCGGTTGGTATAAACTGTTTAACACATCTTCTGTCATAAGTCTGCCCACAAGTGGAAGAGCCAGCAATTCATTGATGTCTACTTCAATGGAAAGCTTTAGCTAACAATTCATTAATTTATTATAAGTTTATATTTAAAACAAATGTTAAATCCATTTATTAAAGAAATATTAGTTAAAACACTAACAATAAAATGCAATCTATTGTCAGATCTTTTTTAAATCACTTCACAATTTATTTCTTAAATCAATACTTAAAACTTCTAAAGATTTTCGATTGTCTTTCAATTTGGAAGTCTATGGGTTAATACATCCATCAATTTTGATGACAATAAGTGACTCATATATATAATAATATTTCTAAATATTAAGTCCCAAAAAAAGTAAGGCTAAAAGGGTAAGGGTAAAAGGATAAGGGTAAGAGTAAAAGGGTAAGGGTAAAAGGGTAAGGGTAAAAGGGTAAGGGTAAAAGGGTAAGGGTAAAAGGGTAAGGGTAAAAGGGTAAGGGTAAGGGTAAGGGTAAGGGTAAAAGGGTAAAGGTAAAAGGGTAAGGGTAAGAGTAAAAGGGTAAGGGTAAAAGGGTAAGGGTAAAAGGATAAGGGTAAAAGGGTAAAAGGGTAAGGGTAAAAGTTTTAACCACAAGATTTTGTTGTCTCAGTGGACGAGTGGAAAGGGGGGTAAAGCGTTCACATAAAGGGTTCGAATCAACTGAAAGGTCTTTAATTGACACAACAATACAAAAAAAGAAAATTGCAGAAATAACCCTTATTTAAATTAACTAGGTAATACAGTAGAAGTTCCCAACTGTGAATGAGCAGATGCACAAGAAACTCATTCACAACTCAGAGCGTTCACAGCAGGGAAATAAGGCTAAAAAAATTTTAAATGAAAAATGTATTTTTTTAAGATTTATTGCAGAAGTTTTTGATAATAACAGATAATTAAAGTCTGTTTTAAGCGATTAAAATGATAATTAAATCTTTTATTTGGTTAATCCAAAGTATTCATGACATAGTCTTCACATTAATTTTTTAATATAAAGTATGACTTTAATGTCGTAGTTTTTCATTGTATTTGAAATTCTAGGCATTATTTCGTTTTTAGTCACTATTCTTCACTAAAATAATAAAATATTTACAATTTTCTCATTAAATGTAAAACTTAATTCACAATAGAGAATGAAATTTTAAGTAAATATAAACAAAATTATTCACAACTAAGAGATTTTCACTACAGAGAAATTTACTCCTTGGAAGCATTTTAACATTAATGAGTATAGGGAGTCCGCCAAACTATCATAAATGTTCACAACAAGGAGCTTTTCTCAGTAGGGAAATTTACAACTGGGAACTTCTACTGTACTTGAATCTTGTCAGGTATTCCAGGCATTTTTTGAGTGGAAAATTACAGACAAATAATTTTTATAAAATTTTCTCAACTTTTAGTTTGGCTTTTATTTTAATGAAAAATTAAAGGAAAATAATACTTTTTATTAAAAAAAACTTATATTTAATTAAAAATATGATAAAATCTGAATATTTATATTATTCTAATAACAAATGTTTAAACTTTTATAAAGTAATTGCATTTAATTAAATTATATTAATATGAGAACTATCTCTTGGTTTTTGATCGCAATTTCCAATGGATTTGATAGAAAAGTGTCACAAAAACAATTATTTCGAAGATATCGACAGATGTTAAGGAATGGTTATATACTAAACACGACAAGAGTATAGCCATCGCTTGTCTTAAAATCATTAATCGTTACGAAAACGAGAGCACCGAATGTCGATATCATATAAAAAACAAAGAGTTGGCCCAAAGCTGAAAATATTAACATTAGGAGAGAGTCTATGGGTTTAATGTTTAAAAATGGGTTAATTTTATTCACTTCCACTGAATTGAAACTTACCATCAAATAAGTCTCCAATTGTGTCAATCATATGATTCAGTTCTCATTCAAATATAATAAAAGTTCTGTTAAAACAAAAAGTTTTAATAAATTTGTGGTCAATTTTTAGTGTTAAGTGATTGCATTATTTGCAACAAAAAGTGGAGAATTGTCTCAATTTGTATCGCATCGAAAGTTTATTGTCTTAAAACACATAATTTGAGACAATTAATGAAAAAAACGATGCATTCATTCAATAATCCAAAAGACTTATAAAAGATTTATACCTCAAATACTTTTGAAAAGATCTCTCCTTTAGTCTGAAAATCGTCGATATATTTGCCTCAAGAGTTGATCCGATTGTGTCAATCACTTTAAACTTCCAAAAAAAAATGTCAAAAATAGTTCCGAAATCAAAATTTTTGATTTCAATGAATTTTCAAACATTAAAAAAAAGTAAATTAAAGTTGATTTTTAAACATAAATAGACAAAACTTACGAATATTTGAGAGGTTTTAGATTTTTTGATTCAATTAATTAGTTATGTCTTTAAACGACTTCTTTTTTTAAAATTTTTATTTAAGAAAATTGAGTCAAAACTTTTGATTGCAGTTAAAACCAAAGAGTGTTTAACTGCGGATCAGATTTTTATTCAATGATTCTTAAATACGTTTAAAAACATTGAATAAAATGTGAGTTCAAATCCAAAAATTCATATAAAACAGACATTAAGTAAAGTTAAGTAAAGGACCAATAAATTAAAAAAATCGGAATAAAATGGTGTCCATTAGTGACCGACTATACTCTCTTCGACTTCGATCAGTGGTTCACTATTTATAATCACTTTTTTGGAATTGGAATGAACGGCAAAATTGTATCCATTGGCCTCATTTGTAGATCCATTGGAGGCATCAGATATTTGATCCATTTTACCATTAATTTCATTATTGTTGTGCTCTCTTTCATTTAAATGGTGGCCACCATTTGTCTCATTTTCCTCAGAAATACACTTCGATACGGATGTCGTCCACTCATTAGTCTTTGGGTCCAAATACTCGACAGTATTTAAAAATATTTTCCCATTAAATCCTCCGACGGCTAAACATAAGTCAAAATTTAATATCAATTTTAACTTAAAATAAATCTAACCGTAGAGTCGATTCCTTACAACAGTTACGCCAACATTAGCTCTACAACTGGTCAGAGGAGGTCCGGATGACCAAAGATTTGTCGAGGGATCATAGATTTCGACAGAACAGAGAGCGTGAACCCCATCGTGTCCTCCAATAGCATAGATCTTATCATTGAATGCGACGACACCACAACCGCGTCGGGCCGTATGCATCGGAGCTATCATTTGCCAACAATTGTTGTAATACTTTTCTGCACTATTGAGACACGTCCACGAATCACAGCCACCGACAGCATATATCACTCCATCCAAAACAGTGACACTCGTTTGATAGCGACCTAAAAACGGTTTTATTTTTATTGAATTAAAATTTAAGTCAACTATAAATTTATAAAAACAAACCCGTATTTAATGGCTGAGTTTCTGTCCATTCTTGAGTCGTAGGATTAAAGATATCACATCGAGTGAGACCTCTCTGTCCATTCCAACCTCCAACGACATAGACTTTGGAGTCAACACTACAAACACCTGCAAAACATCACAAATTAGGATATATTTAAGGATTGGGCGCATCTAAAGCGCAATTCATATGAATTAGTCTGAATCAGGTCTTAAAGGTTGGCACCAAAATGTGTCAGTCATGGCTCAAATTATATCATACTTACAGACGACGAGTTGTCATCAATTTTAGGTAAAAGACAATGATTTCAATGAAATCCCCAAAACATTATATTTGATAAGTTATAGACAAACAATAATCAGAGAAAAGAAATCAAAGTTAACGGGGATTTCATAGAGAGACGGATGAGATTTCATAAGAGATGTGTTGCACTTCATTATCAAAGAGGTCTTAACACACATACCTCTCCAGAGATTTAACCTGAAATTATAGGAAAGAATAGAAACATCGATTATATTCTTAAGTGTAAATCAATTCAAAACAAATTTAAATACATATTTGTCTTAAAAACAAAATCAAATACGAATTCAAAGTGTTGTCGAACCACTTCTGCAAAAACAGAAAACTGTGAAGTTTTGGCAAATATTGAGAACCATTGGATGCCAACCACTGCTTACTTACCTCTTACTCAACACTCAATTCATTTTCAAATAAAATTTATGAATAAAAAATTGATTTTTCTCTTACCGGCGTTGGACCGAACGATCGGACAGTTGGGAATCGATTTCCACGAACGGGACTGAGAGTCATACATCTCAGCAGAATTCAGTTCATTTTGTCCGTCACAGCCTTATATCCAATATATTACATATATTTTATTGGAAACTCATAAAATACCTCCAATGGCGTAAACATTGCCGTCAACAACAGTAATGTCAAACCTGCCGCGCGGCACAAGCATTGGATTCAACTTTTGCCACTTATTTCTCAGCTCATCGTAAGCCTCTACACTTCTGAGACACTCTCCTCTGTCATAACCTCCTAATAAACAAAATTTAATCACTTATTGTATTAGAAATTAAAGAATTGTAAAATAATACCACAAACAAATAGTTTTCCATCAAATTCAGCGGTTCCAACAGCACATCGCGCAGAATTCATGGGTGCGATCAGACAATAGAGTTCGGGCTTATCTATCGAATGGTGTCTCGAATTATTAGGGGAACAGACGGGAGAATTCAGTCGTAGTTTAACGGTTAAGACAAATAATTTTCCCGAAACAATGATGAGTCCGATTAAAGAATGTTTACCCGAAACGTAAACGGATAGGACTTTCCAATCGGATTCGTTGTCGTCATCGGCTAAAGAAGAAAGCGATGACTCGGAGTCGGATCGGGTAAACATAAATTGTCGCGATTTTGAAGGTAATGCTTGAACTGAGTTTTTCTTATGCGATCCAATTTGTGTTTCGGCCACAGGTTTTGGTTGAAATGACAAACGTTTGCACTCCCTTTTATAATCTTGTATTAGGTCTGTGTCATCAGTGGTTCCGTTTTCTATTTCATTGCAGTCGTGAAGACATTTGTCTGCTTTATTCAAGTAAAGCATAAACATCTTTTCGCAAATATTGGTAACATTAAGCTCTTCCCTATCGAAAGAGGTTTGGATCCATTCGTTAACCATATTGAACACGTGTTTCTCATTGATAGCAGCCCTCTCCTCATCCGAGTTAAGTAAGACATCGACCTGTACTTTGGGTAATGCGTCCAAACACTTGCTTTGTACGATTCCGGACATATTCTGACGAATATAGTTATCCACAGAATTGAGTAAAAACTGGTCCTTTAGAACACCTCTAATAGAGCGGACGTTCAGACAATTTTCGGGGGTTAGGGTTGAGAGTAAATATTGTCCGCACCGGTAGGCAATCGAATTCATTTTGAACCGATTGGCGATCGCATAGACATCTCTAATCTTGTCGTCCGGCACTTCCAGTCTTGCGGTATAGGCGTAGTCAAGAACGCATTCAAACGCCTCGATATCATAATTAGAGTTAATTAGTTTCAACTGTTGGACACCAACTGTTGTGTCGAATGTGAATAATTCCAAGAGATATGGACTCGCACTCGACAGCACCACTTTATGGGCATTAAACTCATGGATGTCCTGATTGTTTCCCACCTATTCTTACAAATAATAAGTCAATATCACTGGAATTAATCTTTGACAGATCTTAAGTAAGAAGAGGTCTGTCATACACACATCCAGTCATTACTTTAACCCATTGTTGGGACCAAATATCAAATTTAGTTTAACATTTGCTCAGTTCAATGGGTTTCCATACAATTCCATTCATACAATTCAATAAAGCAATACATACGTGAAGTATGACATCACAGAACTGTTTATTCTTCCTCAACATATTTAAATTATCGAGAATATTGTTGTGATATTCTTTGTCTTCAAATACCAAAACATTTGGTTGGTCTGAGTCTCCGATATTCTCGAGACCCGAACCGCCACTCATTGTCACCATTTTGGAGTTGAAAAGTGGATACGACTTCTGGCAAAACAGCTCTCAATGTGTGATGAGTGGCGAAACTCGAGAGAAGTGCAGTCGAGAAGTGCCCCGCAATCAATAAATGTGAAGCATTCAATACAACTCAAACTCATTTACAAATGACATTCATTTATCATTTAAATACATTTAATCAAAACATTTAAATATTTAATACTTTATAAGTATTAGAAAAAAGTATCGAAAATATTAGTAATTTTTATATTTTCTTCCATTAAAAGTATAATTAATTGAATGTATTTATACCGAACTCCTACTGAATTGAGTCCACGCGTGGCAACTATTGTCAAATATTTGCGCAAAACGTGTATCGCCGCAGTCCTACCCTATGGTCCTCGTGACCAATCATGTGATCAGTCGTGTCATTGACGTCACAACACCGGCTCTAAACTCATTGGAAAACTGCTTTTTAATGCAATTCAGACATTAAAGAACATTAAACATTAACAAGGACATTTCACCATTAAATCAATAACAACAAGATAAAATATAAGAAGAATTACCACTAAAATCATTTTCATTGGCTCTTAATTTGAGGCTAACATACAAAGCGTTATAATTGAGTGTCAGAGCCCTCCCAATACCCCCATTCATACCAAAAGACATTAAATTCAATTAATTTTATGATATAAAGGGACAAATTCTAAAGTGAACATGTACAAATTCACGTAGACACAAGATCTGTTACCTCACATAGACTTAGTTCTTATAAGGTATTGTTAAATAGAAATTGAACAAATGTAACATGTTCATTTTCATAAATAATAAACACATTAAATGTATTGACAGTCAAACGTTATTTTAAAGGATAATTAAATTATTTTATTTTTCAAATAAATATTAAATGTTTTCGTCTTTTTAGCGACAATTCGTGAATAAAAGATATTTGAATGAAAATTGAGAATTACATCACAACTATCGGATTATATCATTCATTAATGCAAATACAAATGTATTTACTCAAAAACTTGAAAACAGTATTTTCCTGATATTAAAATTGATTAAAAAATTGAAAACAAATATTTTAAAGAGAGAACACAAACATCTAATTTTTATTTTCATTTTTCCAAATCCATGAAAATTAACTTAAATTTAAGCGAATGTTTTATTTATAATTAAATTACAATAAAATTGAACCAAAGTATATAACATCGATAACATTGGTATATAACATAATTTATAATAAAATATTATTATTATTTTAAATAATTAATTTATTAATATTATGAGATATGGCCAATAGTATTGGTCCAATACAATCAGGCCAATAGTTTTCGGAATACCTCTGGAAGAGAAAAATTGGTAAAATATAACCCTGGGATTTTAAAACTTTAACATTAGCTTCTATGGACAAACACTTATAAATCTTAGATCTGTTGAAGTATTTTCGTCCTTGAACAAATACTGGCGGGAATCGATCCTTTGGCCCTCATATTATGTATATCTCAGTATTAGAATTCTTTTCAATTATAGTTTTAAAATGTTTTGAGTATTTTTTTGTTCGTAAATCACATATCCGTCATAACTTATTAATCATGGATTTAAAAGTCGAGAAAAAAGACATTTCGTTAAGTTTTTCTAAAAATATAGACTCATTTCCTTTTCCCTTGTTAAATCTATTTTTAATAATAGAACAGTTGACAATTTGACCGTGACACTTTTATAGAAAATAATATTTTACACAAAAAGAATGATCGAAGATATGAATAAATATTTCTAAATGACCATCTTTAATTGTGAGCAAGTAAACATAGGAACTTATATTTTATGACCCATAAAATTAAAAAACTAAAATTAAAAATATTTTGAAATGTGAAAGGTGAAAACATTAGCTGATTAAGTTTTGTTGAATTAAAATTTAAATTAAATTTATACTAAAACAGACTTTAATGTTAAAAATGTTTAATGTTAAAAATAAAACCTCCTTGCTCCAATATATAAAATACAATTTATATTTTTGTTCTGTAAAATATAAAACAAATACCCACTGAGACCCACAGGTTTGGCCATCTCTGATAAAATGGTCAAAAATCGAAGTTTTAAGTGAAAATGTTAGGGCTCTAAGTTCTCGAAAATTTTACAAAATTGCCTTTTTTGTGGAAAATTCTTAGTTTATAGCATTAATCTCTATTCAATTTAAAGTGAATAATTGAACCAATTGTTTGTATAGATGATAATTATAACTAAACTGTAACTAAAATATTATATTCTGTGCTTAAATCAAATATTCTTTATTTATATTTTAATGAATAGAATGAGAAATGAGTGCATACTTTTCTGTTTCTCTTCCATTAGTTTTGCATTAATTACTGGAATTGAGTCGATTGTCATCTAATGATTGCATTAATATAATATTGCAGAGCGTTTTGACAAACATTTACGGAATATATAATACTATAAAACAAATCAAATACTGAAAAGAATGGTATCCAGTGGTGACATAAACGACAACATAAACTTCAACAACACTTTTGATGCATAAACTCCTATAAACTCGAAAACGAAAGAATAAAAAACATAAAAAATTATTTGTAAACTATTTTATAGAAACATTAAAAGCGATTTAAAGCCTTCTTTTGTGATAAGAATTTAATGACTATTTCTTGTGATTCTCACAAATTCTGTTTGTTTTATATTTTTCAGAATTTCCAAAATGTGCTTAAAATAAGAGTTGTCTTTCTCTCGTCATTAAATAAATAATCAAATGCTGTGATAATACTGTGTTAATATATTTGTTGACTTTTGTTAATCTGAGTTTCCTATTAAGAGCTAAACCATGAAGTTATGGGTTGTCGACCCGCAAAGTTCTCTAAAGTGACTGATTCTAGTAATCACTCAAATATTGTTTTATTAATTATGATTAATATTAATATTAATTAATATTTATAACAATTCTATGCAAATATAATAAACACTATTTTTTTCATTTTCTATCAGTTGTTGGTTATAATAACGGAATTAAAATCAATTCAATCAAAGATGGAATTCAAAGAAATGAGAGCTCAAACATTTGTTCCGATCAAAAGGTAAACATTTTCTCTAAAGTTTACATTTCTTTACATTTCAATCACAAATTCTTATCACAAAAATCCATTTATCAAAGAATTCTATCAAAATTCCTTTGAAATAATCTCAGATAAAATGTTTGATATTAACAAATAAATAGAGTGAATCAAAATCAGAAACAATTATCTCTTTTATCAACTTTTGTGACTTTATTTTGATTTAAAGTCTATAAATTATATTTATAGTGAAATAATAAAAATTAGTTATACCTCAATAAAAATATGTTTTGTTTCTGTTTTATTGCACACATGTTTTGATAATTTGTTAACTTTTATTCATATCTTTTAAATAATAAATATGAGACCAAAAATAATTTTTATTTGTATTATTATCAGTACTTAAATATTAATGAAAATTTTGCGATGACTACCAATTACTCTCTTAATAATGAATTTCATTAAAAACAAATGGAAGTTAAAAGTATACAAAATTTCAGTTCAATATTTTAATATAAATTATAAGATAATAGATAAATATCATATTTGATATATACTTTATATTTTATATATTTTAAATACAAAGTAAAGCATTTTATTTTATGTAATATGTCCTAGCTAAAATGTCTTTTATCGTTAAACATCCTGTTATTGGTGTAGATTTAATTTCACTTTTAATTTGTATGAATGACATACTTTTTATTATCATTACTTCAATAATTATTACTAAATAAAGTCAGTCGTGTTTTACTGTACACTATATTATGGACACATATCTCACTCAAAGCACTTTATCATTTACTCGGTTTAGCCCAAATATTTCATTTTTAACTATAATTTTGGATATATTGCTAATAAGAGTATCTAGGGGCTAAATTAATGTCATAATTGAAAAATTGTCGAAAACTGTTTGTTAGACCGAATTCGTTTACCATGATAACTAAAAATTTTTTTATTGTTAAATAGAACAGATACAGTCGCGTACAAAACCCCCTTTAATCGATTTTGGGCTATAAAATCTCTCACACAAGTTAGATTGAATTTATTT
>JAQFZM010002030.1:0-15232 GCA_034695785.1 Galumna obvia | reverse complement strand
TAGCGATAAAACTTATTAAAGTCTTAACTTTTTTCATTAAAGCATTAATTATATAACTTATATAATATATTTAAGAGAAATATTTGGTTTTCGTCGCTAAATGAGTCTCTCGAGTCATTAAAATTATGTTTTAACTTATATGACGTTCAATTGAAGCAATTAAAGTCTTACTTTTAATTAATATGAATTTTTATTCACTTTTTAATTAAATGAAAAAAACTTATAAATATTAAAATAAATTAATTTTAAAGTTTAAATGCATTTTGACTTTTCTTTTTAATTAATATTTGTTTTAATAAATATGTTTTTTAGATAAATACAGTTAGACCTCGATTTAACAAGATCGTTGTTGCCAGCTAGATTATCTTGTTAAATCGAAATCTTGTTAAATCGAGCAATTAAAATTTCAATGAATTTTTATCTATAATTATTTATTAAATAATATAAAGTATTTATTCAAAGTTCTTTGTCTTTAAACAGTGCTAAATAAATTCATTTTAAATATTTTTTATTAAATAATTAAAATAGAGTCCAATTTAGAGCTCAATTTATCCCAAAATGCGACATAACCTGGTATATTTTTTAAATTTTCTATAGTACACATAATATTAGATGCTCTCGATTTAGACTAATGAATTATTAGTAATGATATAACCAGATTTATTTTGAGTAAAATCTATAGGGACTGTTTGATAAAGAAATTAATAATCAAATAATAATTAAGTCATCAATTTATTCATTAAATTATTTGACTCTAAAAATCAATTTTCATTAATTTTACAGAAATTAAATAGTTTATATTCAAAAGGGATTAGTGTAGTGTCCACTATAATGTTCACTATAGTGTCCATTTAAGTATTTTTCATTCGAATTCATAAAATTTAAACCAATTGCTATCAATTAAATCATTAAATAATGGTGTATTTGTGGTGCTTTTCTCCCGATCATATTTTCTTTTGTACCGAGGACCATCAGTAGTTTTAATGCAGTTTTCGAGATAATCGGCCATATCTACAAAATCAGTTGACCTTGGTTTAACTCCGCCTAAAAAAACATTTGATTTAACATAAAAATACTTATCAGTCTTTTAAACAAATTATTTTGTAAAAAAGTCCAAGATTATTAAAAATATTTCATTTTTAAAAATTATTTAAAAACACTTCTTATCACCTTAAAAGTCACCTTGGAAGTAAGAGCTAGAAAACTTGCAAAAATTAATAAAATGTTATTTAGTAAAGTAAACTTTAAATAACAAAAAATATTATTTTTCATTATTTTAATTAAATTATAAATTATATAATCTACGAATCTATAAACACGTAATTTTTATAGTTTTAATAAATTTGTTTTAAAAAATAAAACTCGAAAATAGATGAAAATAGATAAACAGTAAAATCAATATAGAGACAAATCCCAAGTTCATTTTATTCACATAAAAGTGCTTTGCATTAAAATAGTTTATGAAATTGAAAATCTCCCGAATAAATATCCAAGGAATGGGTCATTTCTATTGGATTTTATTCCAGTTCTAAAAAAGTTCAGTGTAATACTTAAGATCTATAAAAACAATTAGAATTAAAAATAAAAAACATTTAAATTATTGTATTAATATTTTTAATAATTTGTATTTAAATATTTTGAAAATTACTTACTCTTTATTATTCTTATCAATGGATGAGTTTTACAGAACTCACTATCACTGGAAATATACGAAACATTAATTAAAATTGTGATCAGAATAAAGATAGACTTCATTTTCTCTAACACTTCTTTGTGGACTATAAAAATGATAAAATTTCATAAATTTTATAAAATATAAGAGTCTTAGAGATTATGTCTGTTATATAATTATAAGGAAATTCATTAATTATTGACAAAATAGAAATGAATTAATTTATAATTAAGATTTTTAATGAGAAATTATAATTAGTATTTAAATTCTGAGATCTAAAGAAAACACATTTAATATATGAAATTTTAGTTTATATGTTAATAAAGGCTATCATTTGAATCCCAAAGGATGTATGTTTGTATATATTTGTATATATTTTATAATACAATTATGCTTGTTCATAAATAGGACTGATTATATAACTATATAACAATTATAAAATGAGCAAGGTAACTTCATATCATTTGACATTTATTATAAATTATAATCTATAATTAGTTTTAATTAGTTAGATTTGTTACAATTATATTTATAAAATTAAATAAGATATTATATAATCTTGTACAAATATAAAATCCAATGGTTTTTTAATTTTTTATAATGAAATGAAATTCAAAAGTATCGGTAAAAATAAAATATATACTTAATGTGTTTTATGTCAATAGAATTACTGATTAGATGTAATAAAAATAATTTGTCCTTCGATTCAAGTGATTTAAAATAATTAAAATTAGAAGTAGTGATGGATTCAAAGAAATGTCGTCAAACGAGTTGTGGAAAAGAATCAAACATTTATATAAACAGAGAATTGTCTATAATTTTCCCTCTTTTTCATAATATTATTTATACTCACGAAATTGCGCAAGTTCAATTAAAAATGATAAAAAACAATATTTTAAGTTTAATTATTATTTCAGTGGTTTGTTTGGAATACGAGTCTAAAAGAAACTATAGACACAGTCCTCAGGAATTAAAATTATGTAAAAATGTGATTATAAATCAAGAAAAATGTGACGCAAATCAAATTCCTATTGTTATACATTCAGCGGCCCAGAGCTCAGGAAAATATTTTCAAAGGAGACAAACATCACGTAATACATGGGTTAAAGTGGCTAAAGATCATCAAATGAGACCACTATTTTTTATTGGGTTATCCACTGATAATAAAACACAATATGATCTCCAAAGAGAAGCTGATCATTACAAAGACATAATTCAATTTGGATTCATTGATAACTATTATAATTTGACTCTTAAAGCCCTCTCTATATTGCGATGGATTAGAAAGAATTGCTTAACCAGTGATTATATCTTAAAAACAGATGACGACGTTTTAGTCAATATTCCTCTTTTGGAAAATGAATTTAGACAAAAGAAATTCGCCGACGGATTAACTGGAAAAATCTTAACTACAAGAAGTAACAGATTTTTTGGCCATAAGTGGTTTATGCCTCCAAACATTTACAGATATCCTTTTTATAGATTTCTCTATGGATTTAGTTATGTTATGTCTAAAAATAGTATTAAAAAGATGTATAAAAAATCTAATAATTTCAGTGAACCCGTTCTGGATATCGACGACTTATTCATGACTGGAGTTCTGTCGGCAAAAGCAAGAGTTCGCATATATGATGACAACAGATTTGATTACTACTGTGGAAACGATGAATGTCTTATGAATAAAATGATAGCAATGCATGGATGCGATTCTGTCAATAAAACACTAATTATTTGGAATCAGTGGACAACAAAATCACAAAATCAATGTCAACACAATTTTAATGAATTTGAATTTGAATTATTTAATATGAAATTTAATTTAAAATTTGATTTTTAAATCACATTATTTTAAACAAATGAGTTAATTATTATTAATTATGTTTTTTCTTATTATTTAATATTTGAAGTAAATGTTATAAAAGTTATTAGAGTTTTAGTTAATTTCATTCAAAAAAAATGAAATTTTAGTTCAAATAATTGTTAATCAGTTTTGAATTAATAGAATTAAAATAAATGAAACAATAAATTTTGACTCAAATTGTGAAGAATTTATAAATTGAATCATTTAATAAGTTTTGAAGAGAATATATCAAGATTAAGGTAATTATTAAAAGTACAAAAATAGATTAACTAATAACTAATATTTGTGAAAAATATATAAAACAAAATACGAATAATTTCCACAAAATTTAATAAAATATATTCTTATTTTAGAGAATTTATTTCAAATTAAATAATTGAGTAAATCACTGGTAAAGCCCTCAATCAAGTACTTAATCAACCCCTTTCCAGTACAGATTTTGGTGTTTTAGTGTAAGGGTTACTAATTATGATATCATTAAAAAATTTTTGTTTACATTTAGTATCACAAAAACCGAGTTTTAATGAATCACTGAATCGATAATAATTGCTGTAAAATGTATTGAAATCTGATTTGTTAGCCATTAATCGTTTGATTAGTCTATGAAACTCAAGATTTGTAAATGAGTTAAGAGCGTAGCGCTCAGACATAGAATATTCAGACTTCCATTTCATTTGAGAGATGAGATTGGCTTCAGTCAAGTTTAAAAAGAAAGTCTCGATGTCTCCTATCATTGCTATAAATGTAAAGGTACTTGTTAAGTTGAAACAAATGATTGTTCTTGGATGAAGATATTTTATAAATACCATTTGATTTAATTGAAATGATTCGATAGGAAGGGTTGAAGTTTTCAAAAGTGGTGAGACTCGGAGATATAATCTCAAATCCAATGGGTTTCGTATAGTTTTCATTTGAGTATAAGACTCTAAACTCATCTGCATGAGTGTGACCAAAGAACTGACCCACAATAGTCTCATTAAATCGTTCCACAATTGTTAGATAGTTGTAGAGCCAGGCCTGAGTACATTCTCTGTTGTCTACGGGTACGTGTCCTACAATATGAACTCGATATCCTTCATTTTCAGCTTTGAAAAGTTCCTTAACAAGCCATTTAAGTTGTTGGGCAGGGTCAATTGGCTCAAAATAAGTCCAAATGTTGAGTCGCGCGCAATAGTTTGTATTAATTGTTATTACTTTAAAACCCGGTCTAATAATAAGAGAATAATAGCCGCCGCTATTAATAAACAATTTATAAATAAACAACAAAAAGAGAATTAAAATATATTTATACAAACGAAACGACTCTTTTGCCTCTTCTGTTAACCATTGAGACCACTGTTCAGATAAATTGCTGTAAAGCCATGAAATTGAATACGAATTGTTGATTGAAGGCGAAGGAAAACTTATATCAAAACCATTAAATACGTTATAAGTTTATAATAAAATATATTTAATATAAGTAAACATATGAGTAGACATAGAATACTAACCAATTTACAGGAACTGACTCATGATTGCCTATCACTGGTATAATAGGCTTTCCATTTGAATATTTGAGAAGCATTTTAGTAATAAGAGAAGAGTGGCCTAGACTTGTCTCTTGACTGTATTGCCAGATATCGTGAGCGACAATATCTCCTGTCCAGTACCACAAATCAATATCATTAGACGTCTCAGAAATTTGACGCAAACTATTATCCACCGTTTCAATAGGTATATCACAGGGATAGGCCCCCCATTTGCCAGCGATTTCACTTGAATTTGAACTAGTATAATTTCTACAACAAAGAGGTTCTTTGCAGTGCATTTCACTTCCCAATTGATAACTCAGATCGAGATGAATGTCAGTCAAATGTAAAATCTTTAACATCACATCATTTTTCAATTGATTTTCTTGAATTATGGGCCAATTCTTCTTTAGTGGCACATCCATACCTGGCACATTTATTTTCCAATTAAGGTTTTCCGATTTTCCAATAAAACATTGAATGCCTAAAAGGATTCCACACAATTCAGTTGATTTAAGTTTAGAATTTTTTCTAATAAAGTCAACATGGTCAGACATCTGTTGTATGAGTCCAAAACAAACTCGATATGTAGTCAAGTGAAGGACTACACAAACTTCTTGGAAAGCGTTAGACATCGTTTCTTTACTGATAAAATCATTAAATATTAAAGTGGATAAAGAGTGACAACTCAAACAAGTGATAGCACTCGACATTCCGTCCCTTACACTCAAATACATCTGAAATTAGATTATTATGTTTTAATTGAATAGAATTATGAAAAATAATGTAAATTATATACGTGTCTAAAGCCAACCACATCTATTATTTGAAACAAACTTTTCATTACAAAAGAGAAACCACTTCTTTCTAAATAATTGAGCGAATCGTTACTTTTATTTTGTCGAATATAAAAATCATTGATTTGTAAAATCAGATCAATTAGTTTTTTAGTGGCACTCATTTCAGAATACGATCTAAAAGTTGACGGATAATTCTGAGTTATTAAATTAGAATAATCAAATTCATTGAAAGCATTAATCTTAAACACAAAATTAAATAACAAGAATATAACTTTCCAAGAATACAAAGTTGTCATTTTGTTGGCTTTTAAATAAAATTAATATTATCTACAAATTTTGTTTAAATGCGGGTCTTATTAAAATACTCAAATACTATACATCAGGAATGGCTAAAAGGGGGATATTCCGGAATACCCCGCAATACGAGGCCAAAATTTGGAAATAACCCCCCCTACGAGTTTGGGACCTTTAACATTAGCGTCTATGTACAGATACTAGATATGTTGGGATTTTTTGGTCTAGGGGGAGGGTATTTTGGCCAAAATACCTAGTACTCGACCCTTTAGCCATCCCTGCTATAAATTGTATTTATATAAATGGTTAATTTGACCTTTGATTGCACATGCTCTTGCTCATTTTACTTTTATAAGAATAAGAAAGCAATGGGTGTTTCAGAATCATTGATTAAATCATTGATTCTAAAGACTTTAACAATTCCTTAAAATAATAGTTCAATTTTTTTAAATGTTTAAAAAAAATGTTTAACAAAAATTTACCAAATAATGAATAATTTGATAAAACTTTGAAATAATTAAAAAAAATTTAATTTATTTTAATTGTTTTACAAAATTATTTCCCATTAATTTTAAATCAAATTTATTTTTTTCTTTCGAAGAGATTATTATATTTATGAAAATCTGTTAAAAGTGGTGTTCGCACAGAATTATGACTTTCATGAGATGACAGTTCACTTAAAGGTTTGTAATGAAAAGAATTAAAATTCTTGCGGTTAATATAATTTTGATTTAGCAAGGGTCTTTTTCTTTCATAGATTTCAACTAAATTTAGTTTTTCTAAATCATTGTTTTTGTGAACCGAATTTGTGTTGAAAATAAACTTATAATTTTGAAAATGATTTTCTGTTTTAGGAAATGTTTTCCAACTTTTGTTAAGTTTAAATTGAGCTTCTCTTTTGTCATTAAGGCTGTTATATTGGTTCTCATTTTGTGGTCTCCAATTTGTTAACCGATAATCACTTAAGTGTGTGTCCACTGGTATTGGATTATATCGGACTCCATTACTATGAAAAGAAGTTTTTGGTTTATCTATTTTAATATCTAAATACTGTAGATGAGATGCGGGTAATGAGATACCCTTTTCAGAAGTTCTCTCATTATATGAGAAATTATTGATTTTTGGCAAAGAGTTAACCGAATTATCCGTTCCTTTTGTCAGTAGAAATAACATTTTAGTAAAAAGAGTTAAAATGGTTATTACTTTTTATTTTGGATTGAAAGCCATTAAATGGTCGAATAATAGGTTCTGAGAGTAAGGGTTTTGATAATTGTTGTGGAATTGAATTCTGTTTTCTTAATAAAAAAGTTCTTAATTCAAAAGGAAGTGATGATATGGTAACTGATGTCTTATTTTTGGTCTCAGAAGATAATCGTTGTCCATATGATGGCAGTAATTGAGTTGTGTTTTCTTCAAAATTTGAATTTATTTGATTACCATAAGTGTTATCGATTGAAGAATTGAGAGTATAATCGACACTGGAATCAATCTAATGAACAAAATTATAAATTATTTAAATTAAATAAAATACAATAACTCAATACAGTGTACTCTCCCAGATATAAATGGGCAAATGCATGGAGAATTTGTTCATAGCTGAGAGAATTCATAACTGGGAGAGTCATAATTAGTAGATTGCAATGCAAATCGAGTCGGTAAACAAAATTTAAAAAAAGTTCATAACTGGATCAGTTTAATAACTCAGAGATTCACAACTGGGAGAGTTAACTGTAGAGCACTTCATTTAATAAAATAAAAATTTAATCTTTTTAAAAGTTTTAAAACATAATTAAACCTAGGTCAGTTTCACTGAAGCAGAGAGTCATTAGCCGATAATAATTTGAACCATTCATTTATTCTATAAAAGAGATTGAATAAAGAGAATTGCCATAAATATCAAGGTATACATAACTTTGTGCTTCATAGACTATGAATCAAAGTTTAAAAATAACTTTTAGGTCATATAACTCACTTACTGTCAATGTGGGCACTAAGAAGTGGCTCTTGAGTTCAGGAATCGAATTAATTAACAAAAAAAAGTTATAGACTTGAACGCAATATAATGTATAATATTTTTCAACAAAAATATTTTCAATTTGTACTCTTAAGACTCAAACAAATAGCAGTGAATGACGTGAAGTTATTTTGTTTTTAATATTTATTAAAAAAAACTGTTTGAGTGATTATTTTAATAAAGGATGGATTACTTAATTATGTAATTAATGTTTGTTTAATTATATTTTATAAATTTATTCATTTTAAACATTTGAAGGCTATAAATAAAATCACTCAAAAAGACGTCACTTGTGTTCAAACCTTTGTTTACTTTTTTCAAATCAAACGATTTGTTTTGAGCGAAATTCAAGAGTTTTGCCGATAAAATGACAGCCCATCCAATAACTATAGAATTGAGTGACACCGAAGAAGATAATTATGAAAAACAAAAGGAAGAAAAAGAAGAAGAAAAAGACAACATTGAAGAGATTAAAGAGACATTGAAGAGAAGCTGTGCTCTATCAACAAATCAACACATTATGAATGTGGACATTCTTTTGCAAATATTTGACAATTTTTCCGTTAAACAACTTATAAAAATGCAAAGGATTTGCAGACAATTGTCTCAGATATCAGAGTATTGTCTTGAAAAACAAAAATTATTATTCATTGGTTTCGGAAACAACGAAAAACTTATTAAAAGAAATTTGGTTTTTGGCCAAACAATGGCTTCAAATGGGATTATGTCTGATATCAGTGAATCTCTGACTCAAAACAAAGATTTACTTTTCTATGATTTGACTGATTCTAAGACCAAACTTAACTTAAGTCATGTACTGTCGGTCTGTCCTAACATTGAGTGCCTTTACGTCAGAGAATGTTTAGTCGGCACTGATTTTATTCAACTCATAAATCGATGCAAACAATTGAAGAAAATTCATTTGTCTCTCATTAGCGGTTTATTAGACTTTGAGGATATCGGAGACCAATTGATTGAGTTTTTCATTAATAACTCTATAATTGAATTATCGATTGACAACTATTTTGATAACGATATAAGAATCATAAGTGGTTTAGATTACTTGAGTCACACATCTATTGAACGCCTTTTAATTAACGGTTCGTTAGATTTGAAGAATTTTTTTGAATATTTGCCGAAAAGTATTCGTTCGTTACATTTATTTAGTGATAATTTTAATGACGACGTTAACGATTATTGCTATCGATTTTTGAGTTCAAAGTCAATCAATTCATTAATTTGTGGAAACGGTTTATATTTACAAAAATTAATTATTGAAAACTTTATAATTGATAGCAAAACATTTGAACAAATTGTCGATAACTTAATTGAGTTAAAGGTTTTGAGTCTTAAGTTTTGTATTTCAGAAAAAGTTGGGCTCAAATTAATTACAAAATTAGCGAATAATTTGATTTATTTAGAAAAATTAAAATTAGAGGAATGTTTTTTGTATAACAACTATGAAATATGTGACCCTTTAGTGCCTCAAACCAGAGCTCATACTTTAGAATTGTCTAATTGTTTGATTCAACCAAATTGTTTGACAATTTTTGTTAAGATTTTTGAAAACATTAAGACCTTAACTTTCAATAAATTTGTTTGTTGTCAGTGTTTACCCAATTGTAGAGATTGTGTCGAATGTTATAACAGTTGTATACAATTTTTAACTCACTTAACAAACATTACTTCCCTTAACATTAATCCCTGTAAAGTCAGACCCATTCTATTCGACACTTTCTTTGATTTTTTTCCAAATTTAACAAATATTGACGTCATTTGCATTTATAGTGATTTAGTCGAAAATATATATCAATATTTGATTAATGTTTGTATGAAAATCTGCAGAACTAATGAACACCGAATTATAAATTTGAATTTATCTGATAAACACATATCTATTTATAAAGAATTACAAACTTTTACTAAAAATTTAATAATTAATTACAAAACAATTTAGATATTAATTACTACTAATTATCGTTAAAGAAGTTTTCTTACGTTTTTTGTATCAGATTTTTGATAATTAGCCTCAGGTTTTAGATGTAAGTCATTTGGCTCTGAATCCATACTCACATAAATTAAAAGTATAACTAAAATAAAAAAAACAATTAATAGAAAAATATTAAAATATTTTTTTTTGTAAATTAAAGTCATTAAAATAAAATATTGAATTGTTTATCAATTAATGTATAAACATTTTTTTATGAGAAAGGGTTAAGTATAAAGTTTTTGGGCTAAATATTGTTTGGGATAAAAAAGTTTAACCAAGAATATTTCAAAGCAATCTTTTATCTAACAATAAATGTTAAGAATTTACTTTTAATTTAATAATTTGTTTACTTACGTATTATAATAAAAGTTATGACTAAAATGAATACACATTTATTTAAATGATGAGACATTGAAATGTATTTTAGATATTTTGAGATATGTTTTAGTTTTAAACATATAAAGACTTTAAGATATTTTGAAGAATTGGAAGAATAAGCTTTTGATAAAATTAATGAAATATTAAATCAGATTTTTTTTAGTAATAAGTGTTTTGATGTTAAAAATGTCACAAATTTAAGATAAAATACGTTACAAATTCATATAAACTAAAATCTAAAGAAAAAACATAAGAAACGGTACCATTAAGTGATATAATACAATGTCATAAATAATATATTTTCGATGATTGAATGTCACACCCGATTGCATTTCATCGGTCAATGATTTTCAAAGGATATTATTTCTTTCGGCCTAATTTGTTGACACTATTAAAGTGATGATATGGTCAGCAAACAAACAAAAGTTTTTACTTTAAAATAAATTTTGAAGTTTAATCTTTTGTAGTCTAAACTATTATTACCAGTGATTTAAAATAAATAATTTAAAAAAAATTGAATGACATTTACTGATAATTATTAATATTTTTATTTTATTTTATTATATATTGGCATTCAATTAATTTTAAACAGTTTTTATAAATAATACATTTGTTATTTGTATTATAATTAAGGATTTTTATAAAATGTTTATATTATTTATCAATTAAGTAATTAATTGTTTGTTGCCTTAAATTATTTTATTTATAAAGAAATAATTGATAACATTTATTAAGCAATTATTGATTGATTATTAGTGAATGATATTATTCTAAATACTATTATTTTTTTAAAAATAATAATAAGAAAAAGTTTAAATATAGTGAAAGCAAGTTATTTTTAAAAAGTGATTTATCTGATCAGTTGAACAAAATGGATGATAAACTTTTTGTGTCATCGGTTGAATCATAATTACGGTTGACCTTGATAATATCAAGTATCTCTTGTGGGATGTGTTGATATTTAGGGTCTCTGGACATAGACTTGAATATAATGGCCAATTTGTTGTTGTAGATGGAGTCGTGTCGTCCAAACCTGATGGGCATTCTTAGACATTGTTCGCAATACTTTCTCTTTAAATTAATTTTTGATTGTGAGTCACATTCCAGAAGACAGGACTCATCCATTTCTTGGCATTGAATTCCAATAAAAAGTATAGAAATTAAAGACAAATTAATGAATACGAACTTTAAAACTTTAATAAAATTCATTTTTAGACAAATGTTAGGGTTGAGTCGGTTGTGTCAGCTTTACTCACAAATGAATAATAATTCGATAAAGTTTTCGAATAAAACATTTTGAGTAATAAAAGATGTATGTCTTTGGGCATTGTTTTCCACAAAATTTAATTGTATTTCAATAGTATTATCAAATGATATTGTTTTTACCCGAGGCTTTTAATTAATATTCATTTGTAAAGAATAATAAGTTCATTATTAAAATATGAATATAGAAGTAATTCTTGAGTTTATATTTAATATTAAGTATAAATAATCCTTTAATTTTTTTCAATACATTTAAATTAAATTTTAATGTTTTTCTAATAATTTTTTTAATCAAAAGTATTAATGACAAAAGGGATGTCACTCCTAAAGGATACTCCTTTGGGAAAGAAAATCTGCAAAATACTCCTATGATTTGAAAACCTTAACATTATGTCTGTGTACAAACATGATGTCTAATGAGGTTCACCCAAAATTGTTTCAATCATTACCCCCTTCATAGCCCACTCATAGCACCCCTTTGAGTTAAAATCCTTCTCTGATCAAAATGATTAAAATCTTCAACAAAAGATTCTATGTAAAGGTTAGCCATGATACTTTAATTTTTGGAGTTAGATATATATTTTAAAAAAGAAATAATAATATTGCCTAGTTATACATGTAATGTGAGATTACATAACCACCAAATAAAAGCATTGGTCGAAGCGCACGGCCACAACTTAGTCTATTTGCCGCCATATTCTCCTTTTATGGATCCGATTGAAGAGCTCTTCAATGAATGGAAAACATTCGTTCGACGCAAAGAACCACAGAATGAGGACCAACTTTACGATGCAGTCCATTCTGTTTCACAAGATATCTCTGCAGAACACTGTCGTCATTATGTAAAACATATTGAGTCTTATTTAGTTAATTGTCTTAATTCCGAAGTTATTGAAAGTTATCTTATTTAACTCAAGTTTAGTATTCTTTTAACTAAATCTTATATATTTTTATCTCTTATAACTCAATAAATACTTTTTTTCTAAAATAAATGACAAAATTTCTAAAATATTTGACGACTGACCTATGATTGTAATTCACGAGACTGATTTTCTAAAAGTTTTGACAACATATCTAAATAAAATGGATTTTACTGTATTATCCAATCGCTGATAAGAAAACCCATTTGATTGAGTTTTCCAATTGTTTGTCTTTGTTTATCTTCGGAATCATTGCATTGAGGTATGGCTGACACGAAGAATAAATTAGATATTGAATTCTTAATATTGAAATCAATATCTCTGAACAAGTTTTTCTTATTAATCTCATTCAAAGATTTCGTTCCCTTTTTAATGTAAATGGAGGTTAAAACAGTTCCTATGTTTTTTTTAGTTCTTCAATTCTGAGAATTTTATTAACATTTAATTCATAAATTATTGATATAATTATTAACATTTGTTTTCATTGATACATATTAGAGATTCAACATTTGAACCCTTCCCGTGAAGGACCCGTAAGGGACGGTTCAGTAAAATAAAAGCAAGGGAAAGGAAGGGAATGTTATCGTTAAGGGAACGGAAGGGATTCCCGTTATGTTTTGGCTAAACCCTTTACCCTTAATATTATACGAAAGTCGAGATTTTAAAATTAGAAAAATATTAGTTTTAATCATTAAAACCTTAAATTATACAAAATTTATTATTCTTATATAAAAAAAATGTATTTTTTGAACTTTTTGAAGTTTATTTTGTTTTAAGTGAAGGGAAGGGACGGGAAGGGTGGGAAAAATTAATGGAAGGGAAGTGTTGGAAAAATTTCAAAAAGTTGGAACTCTAATTCATATAAAGAATTTGCTTAAGTTTCGATGATTTTATCTATTGAGAGGTATTACGAATAACATTCTTCGATTCACATTCACAACCTCAATTGCTATGTTTTTTTTAGTTCTTCAATTCTGAGAACCTACTCAGATGAAACTTATTTATAGAAAACTTTATGATTTTATAAACACTTAATCTATTAATGGTTTCATTTGTTCGATGGGTTCTTCCATATTCTCTTTGAGGGTATTTTTGTGTATTTTGTGGAAACAAATCAAATGTCGTTTTAAATAATTAATATTATTATTGGTTTCATAAATGCAATCATTAAAAGGGCAGAGAAGTGGTCCGACGATACTATTGATATGTTTGTGAATATTGTGTTCATTCAAATGATACGTTCATATGTAATCATTTTTATCATTACAATAGTCGTCGACACAAAACTTGACCGGTTTAGGGATGCTGTTTTTACATTGAAAGTCGTTGAATGGTTCCCCTAATATCAACGAAATAATATGTCCTTAAAATACGTTAAAATGTTTTCTAAACGTTTGAATTCTTAATACAGTTCAACCTCCAAAGAATGAACACTCTAAAGAGTGAAAACCTCCAGAGAATGAACATAATTTGTGTCCCAATTAATTAAAATACATTATAAATTAAACTCTGATGAGAGAAAACCTCTAATGAGTCAGCAATTATTGTGGTCTGGTCAAGCTTTTAACTCTTTGGAGGTTTAACTGTATTTATTTAAATTTCATTTCACGTGATTTCTATTTAATTATATCAAATTATTTTCAAATAATAGTTTTATTAACATTTAAATCATAAATTCTTTTTTAGAAAATCTTTGATATTATTGTTAACATTGTTTTCACAAATTCATATAAAGTCTTTGCTTAAGTTTCTTTGATTTTATCTATTGTGAAGCCTTACGAATCACATTCTTCGAGAGTGGCCTCAAATGTTATCTTTTTTTACTTCAGTAATTTTCAGATGAGATTCATTTATAGAAAACTTTATGATTTGATAAACACTTAATCTATTAATGGTTTCATTCGTTCGATTTTCTTTAAGTTTTGATTTGAAAAATTATAAAAAAATTTAATTTAAATACAAATTAAGACTCAAATTAATAAAAGCCATTAAATTAAAAATTTAGATTTATTTTTAATTTTACAAAAACTTTGTTTTCGACTAAACAGTCGGTTCATTCTTTACATTGTATTTCCGGACTAAAATTTAAGTCAAAAACTAATTAATAAATAATTCAATTATCAAATAAAGGGTTAAATACTAACCGATAAAAATAATGATAGCACTGCATAACACTAATAAATAGTAACAAACAAAGCATACTATGCCTAACGCCATAACCCAGAGGTAAGTATCGGTGGAAATACCAATTTTGGTAACAAATCCATTTACTGTGATATAAGTGAAGACATCCTCAAATGAGGTTTGACTTTAAGTAGTTTTAATGGTCTTTAGATTGTGTCAAAATCGAAGTCATTCTTTGAAATGAATTATTGGATTAGTTTTATATTTATTCAGTGATTAATACAAACCCTATTTGTTATGTCTTTTTGAATTCCATTTGAATTGTTTTCTAAAATTCTTATTTTAAAGCCTCTTATAATCAAATAAATCGATCGATTTTTGTTCAATTTTTGAAAAAAAACCAAAAAC
>JAQFZM010002029.1:0-15234 GCA_034695785.1 Galumna obvia | reverse complement strand
AAATTCCAACTCTAACCTAGTTAAATTAGCCTACCCGTTTTAGAAATTATTCCCCCATGTATTGGCGAAGACTGTATGTTGCAAATGTTATATTATGGTAAATCAGCTGATTCCGGATATATCAGATTTTTCTATAGAATTTATTATGTTGAGCCAAGAGGATATCTCACTTTGAATTTGTTGTGCATTAAATTAAATTAAAATATTTGTATTATAATCTATGGTGTATTTAATGACTTGTTATATAAAATATAATTTATTAAACCAAGTCATATTCTATATAGATCATTTATTAGTATAAATTTAAGAATGTAAACATTATGAAAAATAAAGTTTATTTAAAAATTTCAAATAAATAGTATATTGTCTTTTTTAGTATTTAAGATGAATGTGTTCTACAAGGAAATATTATGATAAACACTTAAAATAATAAAAATAAAATTATCTGATTTAAAAATGATAAAAAAACAAAATTTTTATTTTGATTATTTTAACATGTTATTAGAGGCATATCATTATCAATATTGGTATCAAACAATGGCCCTTTAAATGCTGTACAAAGATTTAAAGAGAAAAATTTGAGAATTTCTGGTAACCGTTTGATTTTTTAAAAATTTCTCACTTAAAGTTAGTAGTTTGAGGTTGAAAAAAGCTATTAATTTTTACAATATTATTAATATATTTTGATTGAATGTATTTGAATTATTTAATTTTCTTATTCATTTTCATTAAAATAGTCTTTCAAATTTGTCAAAGTTAACATAAAGAATATTTTTTGTATATTTATCTCATCATATACTTTTCACAGTATTTTAAACATGATTATTTGTATTATAGTATCATAAAAATCAGAAAACATTTTGTCAAAATAGAACATCTTTTTTTCTAATCATATTTTAAACCTCCAGTAAGTGAATCAATATAGTGATCCCGACCTTTGCACTCTTTGGGGGTTTGACTGTATCAAGCAAAACATTTGAAAATTATAATGTTATATAGTTTTAATCAGTAAAAACTTTAATTATATAATTTTATTTATTGGTTAAATAGGATTTTATTTAAATTTCTATAAAGTTTTTATTTTAGTTTTAATCCAATAGTTTTTATAGAAAAATTGAAGAAAAAGTATAAAGAACAAGATATATAACATAAAACCACAAAGGCACACATTAATTGATACATCACAGGGTGTCCCAGATAATTTTATTATAACAACAGCACTATTGATATAAAGTCCAAAAATCATTTGCAAAATTTGAAGCGAAGTAATTGATATTCTTATAATACGAGGAATTTTTATCCGAATTTCTTTCAATGCATAGTAGGTATACATAAAAGAATGGACCACAAAATTCATATCAACCATCCAACGCAGTGTTCCTGGAAAATCAGGGCCAGAGTACCAGCAAAATAACAACGTTAAAGAATGATGGATCCAATGAAGAGGTATTAGTTTTCCGTTTTGTAATAAAATAAACAGTGTATCCAATAATTCGACGACTTTGGAAATACCAAACAAAGTATACCATAAGAGAATCCGATAATCATTATAAAAATCAGAGCGACAGAACGAAGCCGTAAAACCCTTTAAAATCAAAATATTATAAAATTCTGGTAAACATCTTATGCTTCCGATTATTGAAAATAGACTTAATATTGTATTCCATATAAACAATAATTTTCTCAAATCAAATCTTTGTTTATGTTGTTTCATCCAATACTTAAAGAAAAGAATTAAATTTAAATAAACAATTGATATATAAACAGAATAATGCCATTTATTGAAAAATAATATTTGTAGATCCAAAAAATTCCATTTATTATAAAGATATTCTTCAAATTCAGTGATTAGTGGCAAATATGTTAGTCCAGAATACTTGGTATAATTAGTGTCCCATCGATTTGTATTATTATCAATAATATGATAATAATTGTAACGAAGATCTTTATATTCCATTACTAAAATTTTATAAATTAATATTAAATTTATAAAAGTAAGTCACAGCCAATTTATATAATTTCAATCAATGCAAACTTCAATCAATACTAAATAAAATTTAGTGTAAATGCAAAAAGATAATTTATAAGAATAGATGAATGTAAGTTTATTTAAGCAAAGTTTTATAATATTAAAATAATAATAATTTATAAAAAAAATTTACGTGTATTTTAAAAATATAATTTTATTCAAATTTTTTAATTAAAATTTTCTTATTATTATTATTAATTTATTTTAAATTATACTTGTATATTCTTTGAAAATTTATTATGTAAAACTATTTAATAATAATTGAAAACCCGTTTCAATAGTTTTATACTAAAATTGTGATTAAATCTAAAAAGATATTTATTTATAATGTTTCCAAAACTTAAACAAATCCATTCAAATTATAAAAGATATTATTATGAAAAACAATTAAAGAAATATACAGATTTAATAAAGAAAATATTGAGACATAAGATATGAAAATATTAATAAAGAAATGAAAGTAAAATAGTTTTAATCAAAATACATATTTTCTAAAAAATTGATTTTGAAGATAGAAATTCTAAATCATTTAAGTCAGTTATTTGTTCAAAAAAAGATTATTATTATTTAAATGGGTTAGAATAACAAAAATAACTAATTATTCAACTAAATTTAAATTAAACATTATATATAGTCAATAAAACTTTACTATTCAAGATTGTTAACTAATCGATTTTGTTAACCAATTCGTCAGCATCAAGGTGCTTTTCAAAAACGATTGTCTACTGTATCGCCATCTATTTTTAAAACTTTAAAATAAATTTAATTTAAATTTGAATTTATAGCTGGCGATTCTTCACAATTTTATATAAAAAATATAAGTATTTATATATATTTGTACTAAATTGCAAGTTATCAAATATTTATTTTTATTAAAAAGAACTTGTTACAATAACTAATTCAAATGCAACAATAAATTGTAAATATCAGATAAATATGTGATATAATTTAAAGTTTATATAAAGATGATGTAAATTATGTGAAATTAATAATAAAACAAAATTATTTAAAACACATAAATTTAGATCATATTTAGATATTATATTAAACATTAAAAGATACGATTGTATATCGATTCACTTAATTTATTATTTTCTGAACTGAAAAGATTGATAACAACCAGGTTAATTGATTACAGAATTTGTAATTATTTATACAAATTTTAAAATAAAATATCTAAATCATCGAATTAATTAATCTAGTTTATAGTTTTTGGAAAATTTGTTTAAAATATAGGTTCTTTGAAATAATGAAGAAATACAGCGCTAGTTATAAATAAAATGATAGCACTTAAAGAAGAATAAGCATATCCAGTGATGACCTGTGGATATGTGTAATCCCAACCCCTTAACATTACACAACGCAAACTGTTTATTGCTTTTGAGTGAAGAGACCACTCGGCTATTGTTCTGAAATGAGTTGGAATTCCTTCTATGGGCCAAAACACCCCCGATATGAAGAATAATGTAGTTATTATTATGACAATCATTGACTATTTCAAAAAAAAAAATTATTAATGTGAATAAATATAAATATAAGTTACAAATATAGCAACTTGGTCTTTAATTATAAGAGCGACCAAAAGACCGAGTGATAATCCTTGCAATGTTTGCAAAAAGCAAATGAAAAACATTTCAAGACTACTGCCATCGTGTCTGATGTTTAGTAAAAATTCAACGCAAAATAAAGTCATTAATATTTGAATTAATATTAAACCAATCAATGAAAGACAGTGACCAACAATAACTTCAAAGGGTTGGCCACCAGTTATGTAAAATCTAATCATTTGGGAATCCCTTCGGTTCTCGATTACCAGAAACGCAGACAATAAAACTGCAGTAAAATAAAAGCCTTCGATTAGAAATGATGGTAATAAATATTTGTAATTAGCAAGGTAATTTTCTTCATTGAATTCATGTAAAATATTTGGCCCATAAATAGGTTTTTGAATATCAATAGCAGATTTAAATGTATTTGAATTGAGTTCTAAAGAGTGACTGATATTTGTGATAAACATTTCAAAAACTTGTAACAAATGTTGTAAAACAAATGTTAAAAGTACTCCATTTGAGTTATCCATTGAAACACTAATCATTGAATTACTATTATCTTCAAATTCTGTTCCGAAAGAATTTTTAAGTCTTTCGTTAAACATTTTTGTGAAATTTTGTGGGAAAGATATGGATAATATACTTTTTCCCTTATATATAGAATCGATGGCTGAGTGTTTACTTTCATATCGAGTAATTCGTAAATTCTTTGAATCAATTGTTTCAATTAATTGGTTTGCATGCATATCAGTAGTGTCTTCAGAATAAAATGCAACGGGAATGTCATGGAATGGGAATCCCATACCTATATAGAGAGAAAATATGTAAACTAATGGAAGAGCTAAGAAGGGCAAAATAATCATTGGATTATTTTTATATTTAATATTATATTTCCAAATATATGCTAAGACTCGTCTAAAGTCAAAATGTTTTTTCAAATTTATATTAGTGTCAACGCTTTCATAAATATCTGAATTTGAGTTCACTTCTCTAATATCTGAGCATTGATTTGAATGATAGGTTAGATTCCATAGATTAAGAAACACCTCTTCAAGTGTTTTGCACTGATATTCATTCAATAGTTTGTGAGGATTAGAAGATCTGAGAACAGATCCCGATTTCATAAAAGCAACGGTCGAAGCATTGTTTGCCTCTTCGATATAATGAGTTGTTATTATTACAGTTTTTCCTTAACATATAAATAGTTAAACAAATTTTGTATTTACTCTCTGTGTATACCCTCTTCACGACAGGTCTCCTCTAAATAAGTCCAGATTTTAGTTCTCAAAATTGGGTCGACACCAACTGTTGGCTCATCCAATATAAGTAGTTTTGGATTATGAATGATAGCCACTGCCATCGATACAAGTCTTTGTTGTCCTCCACTCAATTCACTAAAGATTACATCCCTTTCCTTTAAATTCAATAATTTTGTCAAATATTTGATTCTTTCTTCGAATTCCTGAGAACTTAAGTGAAAAAGTTTTGAAAAATATTTTAAATTCTCTTCAATTGTAAACTCAATATTTAAAGCGATTTCCTGAGGCATAAACCCAACTCCCGGTCCTGGAATAGACAAATGTTTATTCCCTGGCTTTAAACCAAATACTTGAACCGATCCATTTTTAGGTTGAATAATACCCAAGATTATTTTCAAAATTGTTGTTTTTCCACAACCATTGGGACCAAGTAAAGCAAATATTTCGCCTTGAACAAATATTTTATATTTAATAAAATTAATAAAATTTATAATGTTTTCGTTATTTAACTCAACTTGACAATTTCTCTTTAGATTAAAAATATGTTTTGTCTATTTTTCTGTTTTAATATGATTTAATGTGTTGTAAACTTATATTATTATTCATAAGAGAATATGAGAATTTAACTCTAAAACGGAAGTAATGTTGACAAAAAAAATTACCATTTCTTTTCTATAATCTCAATATAAAATAGAATATTTAAAAATAAATATACACTTGAACCTCAACAATGGAAACTGGTCGGAACCAGAAAAATATTTGAAGTTATAGAGGAATTGCAATAATAGAGGAAAGGTATTGGTAAAGGTATTGGGTCGTAGAAATAAGTTTCTTTTATAGAGGTGTTTCCATAATAGAGAGTTGAACTTATGGTGGTTTCAGTGTAATTTCCTTTTAGTAAAATTATTCTCATATATACAGAGAGATATATTTACAGATAGATTATATATGTAGAGTAAAAAGTATATATGAGACCTTGTTTAATCTTCATAGTACAATTATTTAGTACATTTTGTTCTTTATTATATCCAAAAAATACACCTTCTACTAGGACATCATATTGTATAGCAGTAATATTCATTTTTCTAAAATAAAAATATATTAATTAATTTAATAAACATATAAATAAAACAATGAAAAAACTCTACTAACAAGCTTTAGTCGAAAAATCAAATGTAGATCGAGATATATAGGTTTTTATATATAGAGTAAATTTTAAATACAAAATAATTTGTGGAAAGTGTTTCTGGTTAACAAATTGAAATAATTTTAGATATAAAATAATTTATATATAGAGGTTTTACTGTATTTTTTTAAAAAAAACTTACATATTCAAATATAATTTTTACATTTATAGTGAATCTTTTTAATATTTTTGATTACAAATTTTACTATTTTCTCCTCGATTCATTAGAAGAGAGGTCGATTGTGGTCTATCCCTATTCAAGACAAGATCTTTTATTGAAATATTTGTTTGAATATGTTACTATTAGATTTGTAATAGAATAGATCATGAATTCACTTTTAAAGCAAGGGCTGGTTAAATATTTTATTATTCTAACTGTATGAAATGACCATGTTCACTCATTGACTAATTGCAAGATTTTTATAAATCATTGCATATTGTTAACAAGATAATACCCTCTTCAATGAACTTTATTGAGTTATTTTATGTGCATTAATTCATTAAGATAAAAGTTTATTTTGTATCTGACTTTTTGGTATTATGTACTTTCGTTATTCATTTATAATAATAATGTATTAATATATGAATAAGTTTGGTATACTTGTATATATCACATACCCACTGAATGCACTTAAAAAGTGCGTTAAAGTGAATTTCTTAAAATAGATAATGAAAAAGTGAAATATGTAATATTTTCAAG
Source organism: Galumna obvia (assembly GCA_034695785.1). Taxonomy (NCBI): domain Eukaryota; kingdom Metazoa; phylum Arthropoda; class Arachnida; order Sarcoptiformes; family Galumnidae; genus Galumna; species Galumna obvia. The sequence goes on along the minus strand of JAQFZM010002029.1, from coordinate 8,510 downwards.
GTAATCTTTATCTAACTTAAGTTTATACTTTTTTCTAAGAACAGACAAATAGAAAAAAAAGTTGAGGTGTTTTTATTTTTCCTAAGAAAATTTATAAACTAAAAATTAAATTACTTACAGTTTATTGAAATGTTGACAAACCTCTGCTAATTTGCAATTAGTTCCAAAGCATGAAAAATATTTGAGAACACAAATAGTGAAAATAACGATCTTAAATCAAAACTTGTTTAATTGAGAAATTTATATTTAAAATGAGGAAAACTGCAATTTTAAACATCAACATGTTAAACAAATAAAATTTTAATTAATGTTTTATTATTATTATTATTATTATTATTATTATTATTAATTTGAAATTATACTTGTAAATTCTTAAAAAATTTAATGTGTAAAACTATGAAATAATAATGAAAAACCCGTTTAATTAGTTTTTACTAAAATTGTGTTTAAATCTAAAAAGATATTGATTTATAATGTGCTCAAAACTTAAATAATACCAAACAAATTATAATATATTTTTATGAAAAACAACGAAATATATTTAAAATAATAAATTTACTAAAAGATTGTATAGAGTTTAAAATTTATTAAAATAATAATTAAATTTAATATTTTCTCAAAAAAATGAATTGAAATCTACTTCTATTAAAATAACAAAATAATTATATTCTGGTTAATATTGGTAATATAATAAGTTATAACATTAAAATTACAAATTAACCTAATTAAGACTAAGAAAGGTAATTTTTGTTTTAATTTTAATATTAATATTATAATCTTTTATTTAGAGTGACAGAACGGCTAACTTTATAAATATCTTGCTTACTTTTGATAATTTTGTATATTTTTTACAGAATGCAACAATTTAATGTGAATTTGCTCCGATAAAAGACCTGGTTTATGTTTCATTAAGTTTTTATTTTGGCAAAATGTATTCTGCTAAAAAATGTTAATTCAATAAAAGATTGGCACAAGAAAAATGTTTTCACATAAAAAGAGGATTTCATCACATTTGATAAGTAATTATATTTTCTAGAATTTATCATTTCATTACAAATATCTATATATAGATTTATATTTAAATGATTAGAAAATGATTATTGTTAAAATAAAATGTAACAAACTGTATGGTCGTATTGAAATTAAAACTGGGAAAATAAATTCAAAACTTGTCAAAACATTATTCGTTGGCTTAAAAGTGAAGACAAATTTCAGAGATTAACTGAAAACAAATCTGTTGTTATCGCAAATTTGGGCGGAAAATCGGAAACCAAAGTTTGCAGAATTCGAAAAACAATTGATAGACTGGTTTTTGAGTCAAAGAAGAGAAAAACATACAGTTATATCAAATACACTAATATCTAAAGCATTGAAATGGTTTTCACAAATTAGATATTCAGATACGGAAAGATTTTCTGTTTCAAAAGGATGGCTAAAAGGTTTCTTAGAGAGAAACAAATTGACTCTCAGAACAGCTACAACTGTCGATCAAAAGTTCCCAAACCATGCGAAAGGGTTATGTCTTGTTTTTCGAAAGATTTGATGTTTTTAGACAACAATTTGGAAGTGAAAGACCTCTCATTGAAAGTATGGATAAACTGACCGTATATTTCGATTCTCCAATGAGAAAAACGTATGAAAAGTGTGGCTAAACATTTTCGGTTAAGACAATTGGAAGTGAAAAACGAAGATTTACATTCATATTGTGTGAGATAGTGAGGGTCGAAAGTGAAGACCAATTTTTATATTTAGAGGTTTAAAATAGAAACCAAAAGACAAATTTCCTACAGATGTTCAAATTATGGTCAACAAAAGTGATTCTCTCGATAGAGAACTTCTTGAAAACTAGCGTAAATATGTCTACACTAAAAGACCAGGAGGAATTTTTCTCAACATTCATGCTAAGCGCTCTAATGAACTTAATTTCTAACATTTCGTGTGATAGATTAGGCTAAACCTTATCTAAGCTTAAAATTTAAGAAATCGATGGCCAAAAATACGAAAGTAGAGATTTTACCCGCGGGTATGACTCTTATTTACAACCTGCGGACCTGCCGGGAATAAGTCCATTAAAACATACATAAAACAAAAGTTAACTGAATGGATGGCAACTCCTAAATGAGCTGAAGAATTGAATGATAAAGTTAATGTGAGGCTTCCATCTTATGGTTTGGTGGCAAAATGGGTCTCTGATGGTTGGAAATAGTTGTCTGAAGAACAAATAAATGAGTTTCAAGTTTTGTAAATTAGGTTTAAAACTCGAAGAATCTGGTGTTCACTCAAAACTATTATATATAATACTCAATGGTATTATTAAAAGTATAGACACCGAAGAACACTCAGGTTTATACGATAACGTAACAGAAGTGGAAGAAGTCGAAAAAGTAAATGATTTAATCCAAGAAATACATTTGACAAATGAATAATTATTGCCTTTTCTTTATTTTATATCCATAAAATGATAATAAACTATCGTTTAAATATGAAAGGATTGAAGTGTACTTTTATCTCATTTTCTAAGAATAGGTGTACCTTTACCTAGATAAACGTACACTGGATTCTAGGACACATAAAAACTCTGCAATTCAAATAAAGGTACATGTACGTTTACATCCGACGATAAGGTAATATATTCATCTATAATCATAGTTTTCCTCTAAACTTATAGACGTCTACTAAAAAATTATCATTAAATCTTTGATAAAACTAGTAGAAAACCTTGATTATTTATTTATATATTAGATAGAACTATTATTGCCAGAACCTTATGATTATATTCATGAAATAATGTTATCTCAATTGGAAAAGAAAAAATCTGAAAAATTGATAAAAATTTAAGCGAATCATAAAAATATGCAATAATGAAGAAAACATAACCAGATATGGTTGTAAACAAGCAAAACAACAGAATAATATTTAAGAATATTTAAGTACATTAGAAAATATAAAACATTGAAAAGACTATTTCCTGAATTATCTCTATTTGAATATAATTTTATGAAAATAGAAAATCATTTATATGTCTGTATAATAGTCATTAAAACAAGAGTTGAATTATTCATTGTCATTTAATTATTTATTAAACTTTAAATAAATATTCATTAAAGAGAATTAGTATTTAATTTAAATAATGTTAATATTATAAAAGTTTATAAATACAGTCAATTCTTGATTTAGGCTAACACTATTTATGCCAAAATCGATTTAAACAATAGATTTTGTTAGCATCGGTCATCTTTATTCCATGTTATGTTAACTTTATTTAAGCCAAATTCAGTTTAACAACTAAGAATTCGTCTAACAAAAGTGTGATCGAAGCTTTTTTAAACATCGATTACAGACCAATCTTAGTGCCAAATGTGAAAGAATTCTAGAAATGCCTCAACTGTTAAACTGAGAATATATTAAAAACAAGGTTTGATGCAAAGCCTATAAAAACTATATTTACGAGCTTTTATCAATATAATATGAAATCAAGTTAGGTTTGTACAACTAAAAAATAATCAAGCATTTTAAAAGTGTGCGGGTGCAAAACGATTATATATACTACACTTTACTCAGTAAATGTAGTGAAAAAGTTTTTGCATATTTGTTATATTTTAGTTACAATTAAAATTGTTTCAAGCTGAATTCTAATAAAAATTGAGTGCATTCAATGCTTTTCAATGGAGAAGTGTTTAGCGATGAGTTTGTGAGGGACAAAGCTTTCTCTCAGAGCTCGTCTCTAATTGACGGTTAGAGGATATATAGCAAATCCTATCACATTAGTATGATAGAGAACTTAAAGAAGTCTTATAACGAAGGCACTAAATTGTTGAGGCAGCAATTATTTGGCGAATCAAAAATTAGCCTAAATCGAGAATTCACTGTAATAATACAGTAAACATTTCAGTAAACATTATAAAATTTCAAATTTTACAGAATTTCTTTAAAGTATGTGATAATAATTAGCTAATAAAATTTAAGCACATCAAGTTATATTTTATTAAACATTATTTATATTCATTAATTTTTCTTAAAATTAATTATTTTTTGTATAATAAAAAATTAAAAATGGATTAAATATTAGGTTTTAAGGAAAAGATGTCCAAAAGTTTATAGTTTTAATTAACAGAGTTTTCTCATAGCTTTTTATAAAAATAAATAAACGAACTAGTATATAATAAATATCTATTAGGATTATTGAAACAATATTAATGATTATTAAATTTGTGTCATAATTAAACATGGTAAAATCTATATGAATAAAATATGCGTTTAAATTTCTACAAAAAATATTAATCAATAAAACATAATTAATTGAATTGACCTTTTTAATTTCTTCATCATTTTTGTCAAAATTACGAATTATTTCATTGATTTGTTGTTTTATCACAAAATTGGGTCGAATCGAGAGATAGTTTGAAATGAAATCATTTGAGTATTTAATCGTTTCATAATATCTTATTATAAGTTGTAAATAAACGAACTCGACAACACACATACACAAAAAATAATATGAGCCACAAAATAATGTGTAATATAAACTAATATTACTCATTGTTGGTAAATATTTTCTTGCAAATGTGTTAAAATAATTAAATTCAATGCTTTTTTCTTCATCTAAAAGATGAAAATATTCATTCGATACATTTACAACAATTAATAAAGTAAAGCAAATTGACAATATATCACCATGCTTATTTCTCTTTTTGGACATATTTCTTTCAAAATCAATGATTTCGTCTAACATTTCAATAATATTCTCAATTATATTTTGAAAAAGATAATGACCATAAGCACAATTAATCGGATACCAAATCAAAACTAAAAAATAACACTTAAGCATATAATCTTTTTCAACAAATATGGCGACAGAAAATTCCATGAACATAGATATAATTATAGTTGTATTAATTCCCATTAATATCTGTCCTAAAGTTTTATAATTTCTGGTTAAACAATATGGTATTAAAATGTATTGAAATATATTTTCATTCAATATATTCATTCTTTACAAATTATGTAATAAATCTCTTATAATAAAGTTTTATTTCAAATCAATACAAATAAAGAATTAAAATTTTTCAATATTGACTTATTACAGACTTATTTCCTTGAAATAACAGGTTTACATTAAATATACATATATTTATTTTAATAGCCATTTATTAGCTAAAGAAATTGGTGGCCCTTTTGTTTTCCCTTTTTTTAAATTCTCTTAAATATCATTACTTTGTTCATTAAAAAAATAAACCCTTTAATTGTTTGTATATCCAATGATTCACCCTAGCTATACGTTGTTTCATGGTCAAAACTAGAGCCCTAAATACCTCTAAAAGTGAATTCACTTCACTTCACTTCACGTAAATAAAAATCTCATTCACTTCACTTCACGTAAATAAAAATCTCATTCACTTCACTTCACGTAAATAAAAATCTCATTCACTTCACTTCAATTTCACTTAACAATTCTTAAAAGTGATTCACTTAAAATTCACTTTTTTCACTTAAAAGCAGGGATGGCGAAAGGGGGTATTCCGGAATACCCCCATACGAGGCCAAAATTGGCAAAGTACCCCCTAGAAAAAATCAGAAATAGGACCCCCCACCCCTAGAAAATCGGGGCCGGCGCGGAGCGCGGAGCCACGGCCCCGATTATGTAAAAATTGTAGATAAAATTGGCAAATATTTAAAGAAAATTAACAATTTTGACAATATTTTGAGTTAAAAATCGTTTAAATTTAAATTTCTTATCAAAATTATCTATATTTGATAGCAATTTTTACCCAAAAAATTCATTTTTCAGTGAAAAATTGGCAAAATAAAGCTTTTTGAGTGAATTAGCATATATAAATGATATTTATAGTACTTAATAACCTTTAAATAACCTAAAATAACAATAAAAACTTAGTAGTGCAAAAATAGACGTTTTTGAGGTTTTTGAAAAATACACTACCCTAATACCCCACTAGGATTTTTCCCAAAATACCCTACCCTACCACCCCCTAGAGCCTCGACCTGCTTAAAAGATATGCTTATTTTCAAAGTTAATTATTTTAATAATTAAATCAAAAATACAGTTATTAATAATAAATAGAAAATAAGTACTGTTAACTTTCCTATCTTGACCTCTCGTAATTTGAATTCAAGTCTATATTGAATTAAATTTTAAGACCCGATTCACCATAGGAAACCTAATAAAAATTCTTTTCTATCTTGAACCTTTAACTTGTATCTTGAATCCAAAAGTCATGCCCCACAAGTTATTGTGTGCACTTCTTAACTTGAATTTTACTTAAACTACAAATTGAAATTAAGTTTTAAACAATAATATTATTAACATTTTCGTTACAAAATTCTTTTAAAAAGAAATTTAAAACAAATGAATTACATTTTAATTATAATTTATAATCGGCAAAAGTTGCAATGTTGTAGTAATCAAAATATGCATTCTCAAATACTTTTACCAAGTTCATTTTTAAATCATACCCTTTAATAATCATAATATACCTAATATTTGACCTTTCCCTATACGTTGTATCATGATCAAACTCTATTATAAAATGATCCTGACCAATGACTATCAATTATTGTTCATATTTTCAAGCGCGCACTTTAAAAGTTCCGAATCTAAATCCTAGTTTATTCAGAATTATAACATTAAAATATGATTTAAAGGATAATCACAAGCATTTCATTATATTTTATCGATAAAAATATTAAAGAAATTATTAAATTGACTTCTTTTGTATAATTAGCGAAAATAACTATTATTTCGTGAAATTTATTTTAATGCTATAAATTCCAATTAAAATCATTAAATAAATAAAAGTATAATCGCAGCGATAATTATTAAACTATAATATAATGCGATAATTTTTGAGATTAAATTTAAATCTAAATAAATTTAAAGCCGTATTCGTTTAATTATTATATATTAAATAAATTTTAATTCAAAATATAATTTTTCTTTTATATTAATAGAATTCTATTGAATATTAATCTCTTTATTAATAACATATTAATTCATTAAAATTATGACATAATATTTAAACACAAAAAGTTAATTTCACCCCTAAATAACTTTTTTTTATGTATTTTTACAACTTTTAAAAAGTTATTTAACTTTAAGTAATTTTTAATCATCTTTTAAAGTGTATTAAAGCATTATATTAACAAAATTGTATCCAAATATCAGAGGATATGTCAAATCAAAAAAATATTATTGATTTTTCTATATTTAAAATTCTTATATTTACAAAATATTTATGGGTTTTATTAATTAATTGTTATCTATTAAGGGAAAGGTTTTATTTTAATTTTTAATATTCCTTGATTATTGGAATGAGGAACCATGGTTAATTAAACATTGTTTATTTATTTTTGAGTGGATCATTAGAGTATATCAAAAGTTTTAATTTAAAACACTATTCTAGGTGATAATTTTTACTTTCATTTAAACTTTTATTGAATTTCATGATTTACTTGATTTCAAATCAATAGTAGTTTTGTTTATTTTTCTAATTTTTTTTATAAATTAATTTAATTTTAACTAACGTTAGGAGAAAATGTTTTAAAGATCCAAAAATTAATTAAAATAGAGTTTAATTAAATGTAAAAAATAAATTTTTTATTTATTTAATAAATAAAAACGATTGAAATTTATGTAATGAAACGGTTTTATAACAGAATTTATCATTAAATCAGTCGATAAATATTGATATAAATGCAAACAAAAACTTTTTATCTTTATTTGAGGCTAAAAATAATTAAACAAAATATTGATTAAACGATTCAATAAAATTACTGAAAACATTTAAAGATTAAATACAACACTAAATAAAACAAATAAACTTTTAAACATTTATTCGAGAACTGAATCGATATATTATTCAAACTAATTGTAAGTAAACTTTTATTAATTCAATAAAAAAAATTTTTATTAATAATTATTGCCTAATATTAATAATATTAGTTAATAGCACCTTGCTCTATTCATTAGTGATGAAATATTCAGCTAATTATTAGCCGTCAAATCAATAATTCAATGAATGAAATATTCGATAAAATAGTAATTTGTTGTTAAAAAAATTAATGATTACTTAATTGGGTTTTAATTCAATATATAGTATATGTAATGCAATATACAGTCAAACCTCCAAAGAGTGAAAAGCTCGGGACCACTATATTGGTTCACTCATTGGAGGTTTTCATTCATCAGAGGTTTTAATCCTAAATTTTTACTTAAAATATTATTAAAAGATTTATTGATTAATTCCTTCATTTATTTCAAATTTTAGACTATTATATGCAGATAGAAATCTTGTATTTCCATATTAAATACTTTTGTTGTAAACCCGAATCAAAGTTTTTAATTAACTTCTTTTCCTCAATAATTGTGAGAAAATGATATTTTAACCCTTAAATTCATTGTTAAGGAAATTAAATAAAAGTTAAGTCTATATTTCCTAAAATAATATAACAAACATATATTTTGAATAAAAACATTTTTACATTATTTAAAAAAC
>JAQFZM010002028.1:0-15247 GCA_034695785.1 Galumna obvia | reverse complement strand
TTCGTGTTGTCAAAATTACTGGACAGAATAGAGGTTTGGCCAAAATCGAAGTGGCCAGAAGAGAGGCCAGACTGTATTACTATTTTTCAGATGTGTATCAATTAATTCTATTTATGCAAATCAGTCGTCAGATAATTAAAAAAAACCTCTATAACCAATTATCATCTTGATAAACAAGCAATTTCCATGTTTAAAATTTCAAAATGAAACACAATTACTCAAAATGAATGACTATTCAGATATTGTTTGTATATTTGAATAAAACTTTTTTAACTTGTCAAATTTTCATAAACTAATTTTAAAACACCAAGCATATATTACCTATTAATAAAGTCTTAAATTAACTTATCAAATTTAAACTTTAATTTATTAAAAATTTTAAATTAAAGTAATTTTTGTATACAATATTTATAATTGAGCATGGGGTTTATTTTGGACAATTCATTGTTCTTTTTTATTTACAAATCACATGACTTTCTTTTAGTTCTGTATTTAATTAAAACTATTCTTTTATTTAATACAAATAATATAAGTGTTAGCAATAATAATGATTATTATAATATTTATGTTTAAAATAATAAATTTTACAAAAAAAATATTAGAAAACAAATTAATTAAATACTGTTTTGTTTATAAAGTTTTATTTGAAATTCTGTTTGCATTTGTTTTTTGTCATTAATTGGAATATTTTCCAAATCTCTGTCTTTTTTGATCAAATTTTCAAATAAAGTCAAATTACTATTATTTAAATCACTCAAATATTTTACGGTCAGCATTGAGGCAACGGATCCCTGGATCAGACCTATGAGAACATCACTCCAGTGGTGCCAATAATCCGAAATTCGAGTATAACCAACAAAAAAAGCTAAATTCAAAGCCAGGGTTTGTATCGTAGCTCTAATATAAAGACTATAGTTTTTATCGAATGGCCATCGCTTTTGCAGGTATATCGTGAGATATACCATCGAGAATGCCATCGTTGATGCATGTCCTACAAAGTTAACTTGTCAAACAATTGTATAGCACAATTCCTATACCTGACATAAAGCTCATCCTCATCTCTTCAACAGCACCTTCAGGGGAGTCTTCAATTCCTGTGCACTCAAAGTCTTGGTTGTAAATAAAGGCATTAACTTCATTACAGTTGATATTAGGTTTGCAAACAACTAAAAAGAAAGGTCTCAACCGACCCAACCCTACTTTTGCTATTAAAGTGACCAAAAGTGAAGCCAATGTCCCGAAAACAAACGGAAATAATTTGTCAAATATTTGGCGCCAAAGAATTTTATAACTCTTCTCAGAGTAAGATATCTATGGATTACAAATCATTTAATTATGGAATTATTAATACTTTAAGTTTTTATGATAAGACACTCCTAAGTCTCTGATAAAACAATTATTTATAGATTAAAATATATTATTAATTACTGTAATTAATCGGTGGGTAATAAAACTAATCAAAAATATAGTAAATTTATTTTTTATAATCAGGAAAATAAATGTCTTTATTATAAATGTTTGTATCTAGCAACTCATTGCTCCATTTTTGCTAAACTATTCGATAAAATAATAATTTTGAAAATTAATTTAAATTTTTCTCAAATCTTTTTGTACTTTCAATGACTGTAAATTAATCAATGATTAAATCAATATTGACGTCAATTTATTGATAAAATTTAATCTAAACTTTAGATAAGCAAAAGTCAACATATATTTCTCAAAAATTCAATAATTTAGTCAATTATAAAATAATACCTTGCATAAATCGTTACATAAAACATTCAACCAAAAAGACCTTGCTTAATCAATACTTAAATAATATTTATACCGATTTATATCTGTATATCTCAACAGACAATAAGGCAGTTATGAAGGGAATCAAAACGAGTGCCACCAAAGCATATGTATTGATAGTATTGTCTTTGTATGGATACCTAATGGAGAGATCATTACAGAAGAATCCCCTTTGGAAGGGCTGAGCAAATAAATAGAGGAACAATAGAAAGAGTCCGATGACTAATAAGGAAAAGGTGTCGAAAATAATTTTCAACAAAAACTTGTTTGAAATATCAAAAGCCATTCACTGTATTTATACAAATGTTTGACTCAAAAAACAATATTTAATACTTTATTATTAATAATTATTTTTTGATATTTTAGTCACAAATATTTGAAATGAATAAACTTTTTCATTTCACTCTTATCTTTATTTTATTTTAGATAATAATTGTAGGTTTAAGCCCTTTTATTATCAAGGTGCTATAACATTTTATCATTAATAGATTATGTTGCTATGTTTGACTCACTTATTTAGACAGCCAAGGTTATTTTAGTGCTTATATTTAATATATTCTTCTTTTTCTTTTTAGCTTAAAAGTTAATTATAATTGCTTTATTAAACTATCAAATTTGCTAGAATAAAGCAACTGAGACTAGTACAATTTTATGTTAATCAGTTTTTGAATTAATGTTTGCAATACTGACCTTCCTTGATCATTTCCTAAATGATAAGGAAATGGAATCTCGTTTTACTTAAATTCATTAACTATTTTCTTAATAATATCTATTCTTAAGAGAATGTCTTTGAATTTAAGTATTTTATCCTGAATATATGAAAATTAAGATTTAAATGCAAGTATTAAATATAGCATGCAAGTTTCAAATTTGAAAATGCGGAAATGGTTTGGAAAATAAGCAAAAAAATATTATTCAAAAAATTGATTTTTTCACAAATAATTTTATTGAAACTTTTATTCACAAAAAGAGTCTTTGAATTGACTAAACAAATATATTTAACATAATTTTTTGAAATATTAATAATGAATATCCGATACATTCTTTCTATTCTTCATTCTGTGCCCAAAAATGCTTCAAAACAAGTATCGATTACTAATAATTTCACTTTATTTCTATCAGTCATTTGCCTATTCTTCTCATTGGGACCGAGTTTTACCCCGAATATGTTCGGACACAACACCGGAGAAGATTTCTAATCCGCTCATGGATTGCGATCATCACATGGATAACGAGGCATAAGAAATGAATTTATTTTGTGTTTGAGATCTCTTTTTCTAAAAGTTTGCTTTGTTTTGAAGGCAAAGGGTATATTCGACGACTGTGTATATGAAGTGACCGGAGCTGAGGTCAGTAACCGTAAACCAAGGATTTGTTATTATCTTAAAAAGGGTAAAGAATTAGATGAATGTAAGTTTAGTCGCTATAAAGAAAAGAATTATAATATTAAACAAATTATTGGTAAAGAACTCAAACATATGGTATGTTAAATAAAATGTGCTTGCTAAGAATAATGACTTTTCTAAACTAGTGGTGTCTTATGAGAGTGGCCCGACCTATGGGTTGGGAACAGTTGTGTGTATCTAATCTTCCGTCCAATAAAAAGACAGCTGTCCGTCGATGTGATGACAACTTTAGAGAAGTATTGAAAATAAGTTATTAAAATTTTTTTAGTATTTTTTGAATAATAGATAACAAATCCTATATTTCAATGTTATGGACAACTATTTGGTCAGAAAAGCGACGGCCGACCCATAGCTTGTCGTTCTTTTGAAAAGCCAGTAGAGGTAAACAATAATTAATTGCCAATAGATTTGATTTAAAGGATGGATTTCAGTTATGGCAGTGCCTCGAAAAGAAGTATCAAAGAAGTGACTCAAACAAAGCTAAAGACTTGGAATCAAAGGCTAATAAATATTTGAATTGTTTGAAAAGTATTTGAAATTAATCTTTGATTCTTGGCATTTCTACACCTTGCTCATCACTGAAACTATGGCACCTTATTATGAAATCAATTCTGAATAAATGATCTAGTAAATAAGGGTGACATCAATTAATTTAATAGCATTTGATATACATATTTATGAGTTGAGCTAAAAATTATATGAATTATATTATTTTTTTTGTCAATAAAGCTTCCTGCTTAAATTAAAAATTATAAAAATGATCCTGGTTCTAATTAAACAATTAGGTTTTGATCCTATTTTTGTCTATAAATAGGATCTAAACTGAAGTGATTTATTTGTTTTTAATTTTTTCTGTCAATCAATTGATAGAAACAAAAATTGTTTTTAAACAATGAAAAGAAAAGTATTTATTGTTTTGTTGAACACTTTTCTTGTGATCAAATGTGAAGACAATTCAAAACCCGAGTCACTGAACTTAACCGAAAGTTTGACTCCAGTGAACGGAACGAGTGGTATAAGGGATGCCAAAACCGGTGATATTCTCGACATTATTGGTGATGCGATTACAGCGGCTGCTGCCGCCGGTGCCTCTGCTGTCGGCTCTTCAGTAGTGGATAATGTTTTTGGAAGTAATTTATTTAATAAAATTTGAAATTAATTAAAACAAAACTTTAATTATTTGTTTTTAGATCAGTTGATTAGTACGAGAGAGTACTGTGACTACAGAAGAAGTACTCGTTTCTGCAATGAATTCTGTCGCCACTCATTCAGAGGACCAATGGTTGGCTACTGTCGGAGCGGTCTTTGTGTCTGTGAATGCGATTACCATCACTGTGAGAGGTATTGCCGACGATATTGGGATTTTGGAGACTATGACTATGATTATGACTATGACTACGATTATGACGATGACTATGACCACTATCCCAGAAGAAGATATCCTATCGTTGTAAGACAGGGACGAACCAGAGGTCGGGCCTATTGTTCTTTGAGAGGATGTCGCTGTGATTATTAAACCATATTTTTATTATTATTACAAAATTAAATTAAATGAATAAAATATTATTATGATTAATGTATTCCTCTATTCCTCATATCCTTTCCTTTAATTTAACTTAATCAAGAAAATGAATGTTCTAGGTTAAATTATCTTATTTTAAGTTTATAGACTATAAATTTTATAGTATAAAAGATTCTTTATCTTTAAGTTTTATAAGAATAAAATAATCGATTTATGCAATAATTAATAAATAATTTATTCTTTCCTACAAAAACTTTTTAAACAAGTTTATTATTAAAATTTATCAAGATTTTTATTAAAATAGAGCAAGCAATTTTAATGATAAGAATTTTAAATAATTATAAAATTATTGATTTAATTCTATAGACCTCAGTTATCTATTGCTAGATATCAAGCTAAAATAATTCAATCTAATTTAATTTAAAACTATTTATAAATTCAATTTTTTACAGAAAGTATGCTTAATATGTGCAAGGACATTTTTCAATTTATTATAAGTCAAAAGTTTAATTAAAAATGAAATTAAGAAATTAATAATTATTTATAACTCGAGTATAGAATATAAAGTGTTATATATAAATCCCCAATTTGTTCTTGCTTATTAAAAAAGGTTCAAAGAGCTTTGTAAGCATTTTGTCAACTATCAAGATAAATTAAGTTGTGATGTAAGCGATACAGATTTAGACCTTATCTTATAATTAATGGTTTATTATTGTATTAGTTTTTTGTATTTCTCTGTCTTTTTCAGAACTCAAGGTTTTGATGATTTGTTGAATTTTCAATGACTTTCCCTTCAATAATGTTTCGCTAATAATTGAGTTAAAGACAGAATTAAAGACAGATTTTCTAAAAATATTTTACAAAATGAGAGATAAGTTTTGGATGAAATGAGAGCCTTTGTGTCACTCAATAAAGATATTAGATATGAGTCTCTTTTATTGTTGAACTCATGTGTTAAGTCATCACTCATTTGATGGAAATTTTCACTAAAAATATGAAAATCGATTATTACTTAACCTTTTTCTAAGTCAGAGTTAAGGTCTATTCTAAGGCGTCTGTTTCTATAGTTGGATGTATGCCAGTCAGACAACCCCTTCCTGAGTGAAAGTAAACCAATTTGTGTATAAAGTTTGGCAAACATTACCATTACTTATACAACAAAACAAAAGAGAAGACGTCGACACAAATGTGTTGTTCCCATCGCGAAGAATATATTCAAAATACAATTTGTATATAATAGTGATGTCTATCCGTCTCTCAATTAAAGATTAAGTGGAACACCATCTGCACAGTTGGTTGTCTTAAGACTTAACACTTGTATTACAAATCCTTCTCTTTTGTGGTTTTCAATATTTTTTGATGTTTTGTTACAAAACTCTTCGAATAAAAAATGTTTTTTGATTTACTTTTATTCAAGACTTTTAACTGGAAGTTTTACCTGACTCTTATTGCTATAATTGTAATTGTGTTCATTTACATCAAGCACAAGTTGACTTTCTGGACGAGACAGGTCATTCCATATGAGTACTTCATTTTGAACACCTGGTTCACTGACTCCATCAACCAATTGGATCAGAATAACAGCAAAAAGTTGGGCAAAGTTTTCGGGTAAGTTATCAAACATTTAATTAACCAATTAATCTCCTATTTAAAAATCAACAAGACAATTATCAAGATAATTTAATTTTATTTATTTTTTCATTAGAACTTATAAATTCTTGACTCCAGTTCTTTGTGTGTCTGATATAAAACTTATCCAGAAAATAATGGTCACAGAATTTCACAACTTTTTCGAGCAAAGAGTAAGTTGTTTTACGTTTCAAATTAACCATGTTTATTAGAAATTAACTAACCTTAACATATAAACAATATTTTATTATTTAAACAGAACTTAATGTTAATTTTAAAGATTACTTTACGCTCTAAAAAAAGTGTAGACTTTTTAACAGTAAATTAGAGCTGAAATCAATTCTTAGAATAAAAGTCTATTCAACACTTTTTAATCACTTACTCATAAAAACTACTATAAATCAAATCAAATATAGTTCAGAAAAAGAACTGGAATATAAAATACATGTATCTATTCTTACATTTCTAGAACTAGAATTGGATTTAGCACAGAATAAATAACAAATAATACAATTCTTTGTATATTAATTTTAATTTAACAATAATTAATCAAGTTTTGTGAATAATCTTTAAAATATAACCTTGTACAAGTTCTACTGAAGAACAAGTTCAATTAATTAAAAAACAGAATAATATTTATTTCTTTGAATAATGGTTTCAATATTTATTATTTTTAACGAAAACTCATAAAACGATTAATAACTTTTATTAGTAGCGAAAGAGGAAGAAATTATTTATGAAAAGCCTTTAGTTATTATTAGAATAATATTCTGTTTCCAAAAACTTTATTTTTAGTCAATTAGTCATTAAACTGATTGCAGACGTTTTTCATATCAGTTCTCAAAGTTTTTTATTCTGATTTATTCAGAGATTTGAATACAAACCAAATGAATGGATTTTGTCTTTAATTTTGTCAAAAAGTTCGTTGACTTTAATGTAAACACACTTTGAATGGGTTTCCGATATATTTTGTGTGCAAAAAAGCTCTTATTTTATTATAAATTAAAGTACAAAAATAGCATTTTTTTAGTGAATTTGTGTTAAATAAAAATCTATTTTATGCTTAAAATGAATTTTTAAAAAAATACACAAAAATATCTTTCAGTTAAGAATATATCCATAGACGCAAAAACGGACTAAATTTAGAAAAATGATCCGGTTTTTCAATGTCACTGAAGCTAAAACTAAATATACTATTCAAAAACGGATGGTTTTACTCATTTATATGTCATTTTATTCTTTACTTTAAAGAATATTCCATAAAACGTGTATTTTAGAGAAATAATTATTATAATTATAAACATATTCTGTATTATTATTATACAAAATATGAAATTTTGTTGAAAAGATAATAAACAATTTTAATTAGAAATAATTTAGAATAAATAATCAAGCTAATTTTGTTTTCTAGACCTGGTTTGTTGAAAGTCAAATATTGGAGAACTCTTTGTTCGCCTCCAAATACAATCAATGGAGACGTCAAAAGACAATCATATCGTCTGCGTTTTACAGCAGAAAATTAAAACTTCTTAAACCAGTTATGGATAAATCAGTGGATCAACTGATCCAAAGCCTTAACAATGTTGTAGAGTCGGGTCAGACCCTTAATGTCAGCGAATACTTCACTTGTTTTTCACTTTATTTTATGTTGAATGTGGTCTTTGACATAGAAGTGGGAGAACTGACAAAATTCAAGCACCCAATCATTGCATCCTATAAGAAGTTCATCACAAAAAAGATGAATTTGGCTCAAAGTATTTGTTTTGTTCATCCGGTGCTGACCCGGATTTTGAACTTATATTTCCTGAGCTATAAATCTATCGGAAAATTAAGAGAAATTCTGGAAAATGCGATCAAAACCAGAGATTATAAGAAAGAAAACACTGAATTCAGAGCAGAAATGGGTTTCATTGATATTCTCTTAAGTTTTGAATCAGAATTTGGTGATGAGGATTCAAGTAAGCAACTTTTATTATAAAATTCTAAGTTAAGACAAATCTTGATATGAGTCAGGTCTCACCAGTCAAGAAATCAAAGACAATTTGATTGCTCTGTTCATCGCCGCCACCGAATCAATTGCTAAAACCCTTTCCTATTGTATATACTATTTGTCGGAATATTCAGACATTCAGGAGAAGGCTTTCAATGAAATTTGTGATAAAATCAAAACTGAGGATAACATCAATTGGGAAACACTTAGAGAACTGTCATATATGGAGGCCTTTATTAAAGAAGTGCTTCGCTTTACGACACCGTTTCCCAGATTTGAGCGAATCGTTAAAAAAGACTTTTATTTAGAAACTGAAGAATTCGGTAAAATATTTTTACCCAAAAACTCTATTGTATCAGTTCTGGCCTCTGCTGTCCATATGGACGACCAGTACTTCAAAGACCCAGCAGTGTTTAATCCAAATAGATTTTTACCAGAATATAAAGATCTTATGAATCCTTTGGCTTTCATACCTTTCGCTAATGGGCCCAGAAATTGCATTGGTTAGTTTAATTTTTGAGTTTTTCTAGGTTGTATTTAATGATCATTTTTGAATCTAGGAATGAAGTACGCATTCTTTCATATAAAACATCTTTTGGCACATATTTTATTGAACTTCAGAATTGAGTCTTTGGATGAATTGAAGGTTTGTTTGAAAACTTTAGTTTTGATAAACATTTAATTTTTATTTTTATTTCAGTCAAACAAAAATCGAAGAAAAATCAATTCAAATAATTTAATTGAATGCAAATTAAACATTAAATTTGTTAAACATTACATTAACTATAAAAAAGATGTCATTTAATCATAAAATTAAGATTTGTTTCAATATTTGAGCTAAAAATTACACGAATTTTGTTATTCCTTTTGTCAATAAAACTTCATTGTTAACTTAAGAATTTATAAGAATGGTCCTGGTTCTAATTAAATTATGTTTTGATCCTATTTTCTTATATAAATAGAATCTAAACTCAAATGATTTATTTGTTTTTAAATTTTTTCTGTCAATCAATTGAATGTAAGAAAAGTGTTTTCAAATAATTCTTTGACTCAAATAATGAAAAGAAAAGTATTGTTTTGTTGAACACTTTTCTTGTGATCAGATGTGAAGATAATTAAACGGTTGAGTCACTGAACTCAATCGTTTGTTAAAACTTGACAAAGAGTTTAACTTCATTTAACGGAATGAATGGTATAAGAAATGGTAAAAATGGTGAAATTGGAGGCGATGTCATCACTGGAAACTTTCATCTTTTATACTTTAGAAAGTCTGTATTGAACTAATTGTAAGAAACAGACATCCACTGAATACCTGTCCCCAAATATCTGCAAAATAACTGCATTAGAAAATGCAAACTTAAAAAGTTTCAAAAGTTTTAGTGTTGAGCGCCATCTGTTAATCAGTGATTCGTTAATATGAGCGCAAAATACCGCAGAAAATAACAAAACAAAACGTTTCATATTTTTATCATAAATTCAGTTCTGTTTTTATAAAATTAATAAATATTTTTGATTAAATAATAATTATATCGTATATAATGTCAAAAAGAATCGCTTCAAAACAGTTAACAATGGATAACTTTGACCAAGAAGAGGATGACGACGGATCCACTGATGACGCCGGCCCTCAAATGGCTTCTGAAGAGGTCTTAAAGAGTAGACCTATGGCTAAGGCCAGACGAAGAAGTGATTTGAACGCATCCATTAGTGACGAACAGAAGAAGTCAGCGTTTAGTGGATTCGCGGGATTTAAAGGTTTGTTAGTTTTGGTCTAATTTTGTATTAAAAGTGTTGTTTAGGTTTTGATTCAAATCCATCGCAAAACCCATCGTTTAATGCATTTAAAGGATTGTCTAAAACCGAAACAAATGAATCATTACTTAAGACTAGTTTGTCGTCGACTCAAACAAATGGCGATAAGACTATTAATCTTCAGAGCGAACCAATAGAAGAGATGGTAACTGAAGACTCGGAAGACATTTATAACAATAAATTAAGTGAATTAAACAAATGTTTTCTTAAACACATCACTGATTATATGAATCGGTCCGACTTTTATGACTTCAGTCAAGTCTGTAAAGAATATATCGAACATCACTTAAACATTGAAAAGGAATCAAATAATGAAACAAAGGCTCACAAAAGTCAGAGCATTCCCTCTTCGAGTCAGACCTCAACTATCAGTTCGTTTTCTCAATCATTGCCTTCCGGTAAGTGATTCTAATAATTGTTTTAATATTAAATTTAATGGAATTTGATTTATAGGAAACTCTTCTTCTCCGACACAATCAACTGTTCTCTTCTCTACTCAAAACTCAAGCAATGAGTCTATGTTTGCAAAACCTCTTTTCGGAGTGACATCTGCCAAACCTTCATTTGGTGTCCAATCAAATCAAGGGAAGACTGACAAAGAAGAAGACAATGAGGCCACTGATGAACCGCCGAAAGTCGAATCAGTGGAACATTCAGAAGAGGGCGCCGTTTATTCTAAAAAGTATTAATAACTTATTAATTAATTAATTAATTATTGATTTAATGTTTTTATTTCTATTCAGAGTAAAACTTTTATACCAGAGTAGCGGCAAATGGACAGAAAAAGGTTCAGGCAAACTAAGCATAATAAAGAAAGAGGGGTCCACATCACCGGCACAACTCCTTATTAGAGCCGATAACTCTGTCGGAACTATTCTACTGAACATTGCTCTCAACGAATCGATACCAATCAAAAAATTTAATACAAACAAAGGTATTCTCTTATCGTGTATTCCAAACCCACCGCTGGACCCGAAGGCAAACACTCAGAGCTCCGTTACATTTGCTATTAGAGTTATACCCAAAGAAGATGTAGAAGAAATGTTCAAAAATTTGGTCAAACATAAAATGGCTTCCAGTGAGTGATGTTTCTATTGTCTGCTAATTTAAATGTAAGGCCAGACATCTATTTGTTTGGTTAATAGTGAACTCACAGAAGAATATAACACATCGTAACGGATTTAAAACATTTTCTCTCGAATTCAGTTATTTAATGAAATTTTAATGAATTATAATAATATTTAAATTTTATTTTCATTTAATTAGACTTTCCTTAAAATATTTGACTTTTGTTTGTATTAAATGATAACAATATTCGGTTAAATTGAAGTTTTAATTTAATTGACTTTAATTTATATGTCGTCGAGTTTTACTAATTTAGAGCTGAGTTCCCATAGTTTTCGAGCGGACACATCGTCTATAGTGTGAGACAACATATTGTCAACTCTATGACAGTTCCTTTAAAATAGAGGTAAGATATCAACAGATTTTCCTTTAAAATTCTTAATGACTTACTTATAGTAACGACCGGTTTCTCCACTAATTGACTCCTCAAGTGTGCAGTAAAGTGTGGTCTGAGCGCCCATTTCGGGATCGATATGTATTAATTTATGTAAACATCCCAAAAGACATGACAGTAAAGGGTTTAAATGTCTCCATAAGTCAGTGTTGATGAGTCCCGGATGAAGACAATAGACTCTAACATTAGTGTCACTGAGTTTGTCGGCCAACTCTTTAGAGAAGAGAACATTCGCTAATTTGCTCTGATTGTAGGCCACATAAGGACTATAATTCTTATCCAAATTAATGTCCTCGAAGTTTATCTCTCCTCTCATGTGTGCAATGGATGAGACATTTATTATTCTTGCGTTCGGAGCTCTTTTCAGTTTATCCATTAATAGTAGTGTCAATAAGAAGTGACCTTTTATTACAAATTATATTTTTTAATTCTTAGGGTTATTTAGTTTAGATTTTTATCAACTTTTTATCGGAATTACAATATTTTGAAATTCATAATATATTGAAAATGATCATGATAATTACATGATAATTACATACCCAAATGATTTGTTCCGAATTGCATTTCAAAGCCGTCTTCAGTCTTCAATTTGGGACAAAACATAACCCCCGCGTTGTTAATCAAATAATCTATTTTATCGTTTTTCATATTCACTTCTTCAGCAAATTTTCTGACAGAAGTCAAAGAGGATAAGTCGAGTGTCTTTACCTCAATGTCAGAATCTTCGACTTCTTTGCGAATATCATTGGCAGCAATGGATGCCTTATTTATGTCCCGACAGCCCATTATTACCTGATTTTCATCATTAGATTATTAAATATTAAATGACCAGTTAAACTTTAAAATTGAACAAGTTACAAACTTACTTTTGCGTCTAATTTGGCCAAAACCTGTGCCGTGACTTTACCGATACCAGTGTTGGCACCGGTTATGACCACAACTTTTCCCTTAAGAGTCTTCGGATAATTAGTGAACTTTTTAGGTCCGAACCCTAAAAATCTATAACTATTTGCCATCATTTCTAACATCCATTCAATAAAGAATCGAATTTCAACGTAAAATCGATATGTGAACTTCATATTTAAGCAAGGTATTTCATCTATTTATTTCTTCTCACAATTATTAATAAATCGTTGAAAACTTAATATAATTTTTATTAAAACTGAAGAAAACTTTCCACGGATTCAATCATTGCTTGACTGAAAGCATGATTAGACTTTTAAATTATCTAAAATGAGATAGTACATATTTTTAAAATATTTAAAAGTCAATTGAATTACCTTGAATATTTAAGTGGACATTCTTTAAGTTATTATTTTAAATGAGTTTTTAGTTATTTTTTTCTCTAATATTATAAAAATATTTATAAAAATATTTATAAAATATTTTTAATAAAACAGAATATAATTTTCAGATTTACGTGAATTTATTCTTTGAAATTATTTTATTGTATTTCAATATAAATTCATTTATTACTTCAATATTTCCCAATTTTTCACTTAATTTCTTGAGTTTATTTCAGTACTTAAACTTATTTCATATCATTTTAACAATAAATGATATTTTATTCACAATAATATGTATATATAATACCGGGAAATATGTTTAATTCTATCCTTGGAAAACAAAACAAAAATATTGTTTAATGCTTTTTATTATTCTAAAAACACTTTTTAAATAAAAAGCTCTTAAATTCTATTTTCCCGATATTTATGCCTTTTTTTCAATAGAAAATCACTTATTTATGACAATAGTCTCGACTCTATTTCTATAATTATAGACATTCACTGAAAATATCGATTATTTTTTTTTTACTTTCTTTTTTCAGGAAACTATTCAATAGAAGTAAATACGACTACTATTTATTCTGTGCTATAAATGAGGCCAAAAATTTTGTTTCTGTAGTCATTCATGTGTTTGATCTGAATTTTGACAAAAGATTTTATATAATTTTTCTATGAAATTGTCTTTTATTGCATATTATTTCCACTTGAATATTAGAATAAATGATCATGGTCATTAACATGCAATTATTAAGATAATTAATATTCATAAGATATTTGACTTTTGAATAGAAAATTCATTAAATTTTATACGAAAAACATTTTCTTAATTATTACTAACATTTTGTAATTTTTTGATCAAAAACCATAACTTATGACAAATGAAATGAGTTTTTAATTTGTTTTCCTTTTAAACTTTAATCAAAATTCCAGTTTTCAGACAATACTTTTGTTTTTTATTTAAAATATGACAACTTTTTACTATTTCTTAACTCAATTACATAAATGGGTACAAACTTGACATATATTTTTGTGTTCAGTGAATACCTGTCCATTTGTAACACTCAATACTTTTCTAAAGAATTTACTTAAGTTAGTTTTGCACTAATTTTGAAATAATAAATGTTTTCATTTCATACACTTTTTCACTTCTTAGTCATTACTTTGATTCGCAATATTTAAAGTGCGCGCTTGAAAATATAAACAATAATTGATAGACATTGGTCAGGGTCATTTTATAATAGAGTTTGATCATGATACAACGTATAGGGAAATGTCAAATATTAATTATATTTTGATTATTAAAAGGTATGATTTTAAAATGAACTTGGTAATAATATTTGAGAATGCATATTTTGATTACTACAACATTTTGATTACTGGCAACTTTTGCCGATTATAAGTCATGACTCATGAATATAGCGCTGATTCCAACGAAGAATAAGAATGAAAACAATTATAAGAATTAAATCTCATTCATAGGTAGGACTCAATTAAATTAGTTTTTAATTTAAACTAATCATCGATGAGTTAATAAAACTTTTAATTATAAAAAAAACTATTTAAATAAGAATTTGATAAAATATCAATTGATTCATACAAATAATAAATAGTGTGACCATAATTTTTGCATACAATCAAGTAATAAACAAGATCAAAACAAGGACTTATCAAGCACATAAATTATTTACATTTAAAGACGGGACAATTATTTCACACTTTGTTCTATATCTTATAAAAGTCTTCGAGTTTTACTAATTTAGAGCTGACTTCCCATAACTTTTGGGCGGACACATCGTCTATAGCATGAGATAACATATTGTCCTCTCTGTGACAGTTCCTTTTAAAATATATGTATAAAAAACATCTTTTTTTATTTAAAATTTATAATTTATTACTTATAGTAACGACCGGTTTCTCCAATAAGTGATTCTTCGAGAGCGCAATAAAGTGTTGTTTGAGCGCCCATTTCAGGACTTATATGAATGAATGAACCGAAACAACCCAAAAGACAGGACAGTCCACCGCCTAAATGTCTCCATAAGTCAGTTTGGATAAGTCCCGGATGAAGACAATAGACTCTAACATTAGTGTCACTGAGTTTGTCGGCCAACTCTTTAGAGAAGAGGACATTCGCTAATTTGCTCTGACCGTAGGCTAAGTATCGGTTATAATTGTGTTCCCAATTTATGTCTTCAAAGTTTATTTCTCCGAACATATGTGCAATGGATGAGACATTTATTATTCTTGCGTTCGGAGCTCTTTTCAGTTTATCCATTAATAGTAGTGTCA
>JAQFZM010002027.1:0-15247 GCA_034695785.1 Galumna obvia | reverse complement strand
TATACATCATTAAAAAGAATATCAACTTATTCTTTCCTTTTCTTAACTATTGAATCAAATATATCTATATAACCATATTAGTTAGTCTTAATATCGGTTTCAATTTTATCTTATTTTCTATAAAGTATTGAAACATCAGCATGGTGATGTTCTTTTCTTTTTCTCCTAAATATTTAAAAAATAATAAATAAAATAATAATGATAATAACCGATATTACTTTGATATTAATGACAAATATACAGTAGATTCTTTAATCGGAGAGACTAGTTTTATTGCTCTTTCTCCTTTAATATTTATTCAAATTGATATATATTTAAACACTAACTATGGTTTTGTCTAGAATTTATCAATATTTTTTAAATATTTTTTATTTTTTTTAATTATTTAATATTTTAAAAATTTTGGAAATCTAAAACATTGTTAAAGTTATTAATTTATTTTTATATTTTTTATAATATAGGTCAAAATTGATTAGATTCGTGTTTTTGTTTTTCAATATTCTTATTAACATAGATTAAATGAGCCTGCAAATTTCAAAAATTCGAATTGATTGTGTACAAATATTACGAGTCTAATTTTAATGAATCTTTATACTTTATATCCAGAAAGCATCAAAGGTATAGGAAGATAAAAATTAAAAGCTTATGAAAGAAACGTGCACAAATTGACAAAAAATGAAGTCAGGTTTATTACTAAACTACTAAACCTTAATGACAAAAATTCATAAATTATTTTAATAAACCTTTAAATTTTAGGACATAATTTGTTCTCAATATGTGCACGTTTCTTTCATAAGCTTTTCATTTTTATCTTCCTATACTTTTGTCGCTTTCTGAATATGATCAACAGTATTAAATATTTTATTAAAATATCGGAAAAATGCTATAAAATTTCCAATTACAAGTATTTGTTTTATTGTTTAGTTTTTGAGTAGAATTTCATGTATTTTTGATTACTTGAGTTATCCTTTTATATATAATATAAGGATTATGACAAAAAACGGTTTAGATTTTCTCGCGATTAGGTCCGCTCTGAAAGTAATGTATTTTTGATAAACAAAAAGTCATCGAATATTTTCAAATATATAATAATTATTCTGTATATTATTATTATTTGAAATGTATTCAAGGTGAAATTATAAATTATAATAAAAATTAAATTTTTTAATTAATTTTGTTACTATTAATAAAGGATTTAAAATAAAAACTATTGAAAAATGACAAATGGTTGTTTTTGAAATAACTAAAGAAATTTAATTCATTTACAACAATAATATAAATCATAATTTGTCAAGTTTCTTTTATATATAATCTCAGGTTTTAGACAAAAAAACGGTTTAGATTTTCACGCGATTAGGTCCGCTCTGAAAGTAATGTATTTTTGATAAACAAAAAGTCATCGAATATTTTCAAATAAATATTAATAATTCTGTATATTATTATTTTTTTATAAATCTATTATATAAGGTGAAATAGGAAACAAAACCCCTTTAGTAGAATTTTGGCTATAAATTTTTCACACTTGCTTGATCAAATTTATTTTTTAACTGCAAATATGGTTTTATCTGAATTATCTAAAATTTAAGTATTATCACATTATATTGAATAATAAGAAAATTATAGCATTATAAAACTCAAACTTTGATGGTCAAAAAGTAAGCAAGATGGAAATATAATTTAAGTCTCATTTTAAACTATTGAGAATTTTAGTTGATAGGTGTTTTTGAATTTTTAAAATATCTCAATAAATGACAAAATAATCAAGAAAAATTTTTAAAATTACCTGGGAATTTTTGAAAAAATTATTAAATTGATTTTATTCAAAATTGGATTATATATTAAGATTTTCAAACTCTATATGATATTTGAAAATGAGCCAGTTTAATTAAAATGTTTAAAATAATCAAGGTTTATGTAAGTTCCTATACATAAAATTAATTATTTTTATATAAATGTAATAGTAATAAACTTGAAATTTTTTCCATTTTAATTGTTGTATTTACTCATAATAATTTAAACCTTCAGTGTAACCATTTTTAATTTACTTATGGGGTTTGAAGATCTCAGAATATAATTCAATTTTCAAAAAAATCGGCTTGAAAATTTGCTTAAAAATGCTTAGGAAAATTTGAAAAGTTTTATGATTTTCTTAATTATTTTGTTATTTGTTTAGAAATTTGAAAATTCCCAAAAGTGGTATCGACTTAAATTTTAAGTAGTTTAAAATGAGGCCTAAATCAATTTTCTATCTTTCTTTTTTTTGCTATTCACAGGCTGAGTTAGATAACGCAATTTATTTTTTATTATTTAAGATTATGTGAATATATTTGAAAATTATAAAATCGAGAGTAGTACAATTTTGAACCGAACGGATATCCTATCTGTTCCTACTTACGGGTACTAAGTACATAATGACCACGAGTTACCATCCGCAGACCAATGGCTGTGTTGAAAAATCGTCGGAAAGAATATCAATAATAAAAAGGCAACAGTGAGTTCGAAACATTGTATCTTTATTGGAACGCATTAACGAACCAGGGGTGAACATCACTGGCAAAATAAGGCGCAAATTGCCATCTGGTCCAGGATTTCCATCGGATTTAGATTTTGCTAATTTAAGCAATTTTATTGGAGAGTCCACTAAAATGGTCGAATATTCGGAGTGATTTTTTAGGAATTTAGGGTTACCAAATCCCTCGGGTTTCTCAATTACTCGCTCTAATATAGCAAATCTCGGCGGACATATTTCCCGCAAAATTGATATGACTTTTCCCCAAAACTCAAATTTCCGATCGACCAACATTTCACGGTTTTCCTTTTGGCTAAATACAAAATTAAATTTGGAAAATAATTAATATATCTTACGTATAAAAACTGAAATTCCGACTAAAATTAACTTTGAATTGTTTATTCATCTCCTCTTCATTGAAAAGTTTCTCTAAAACCTCTCGATAAACAAAATTCTCTTTTTTCTTTCGCCGCCGAACAGTCTATCGGCCACGGGTACAACCGGTGGATATTTCGGCTTTATAACATTCCCAGTCTATGATTGCTCCGAGATCGATATTTTTCTTTTTTTCGAAAGTAGACCAACTAAAGAGAATAAGTATTATATGACCTGGCATCTTCGAAGTATTCGCAAAATAAACATACAATTAAAATTTATACTCACTTTTCCTCACATCCGTAATATCTGACGAGATAGACATGTATAATTTCACAATTTTCTTTGATGTCGATATAATTCTCGTCAACGATTGTGTCGATTACCCATCGATTATCTTCGACTGGACCCCGATTTTTAACTTTGACCCGATCTAGTGGATAATATCGTTTTCTCCACTCGAGTTCGGGAGGAACTTCTCTTTAATTTTGTTTCCAGTATAGATGTCATAATAATGGTAATCATCATTTTCACATGGAAACTTAGTAGGAGGGATAGTTTTAATTTCTAAATTCCAAAAATCATTTGGGTCAGCCTCCTCCTCTGTGTCCTTATTACTTACACTTTCTTGGGTCAAATTGGGAGTTGTTGGTGCACTCGTTGTTATCGAATTCACATTTGGAGTAGATTGTAAAATATAATTATTTATAATAAAATTATCAAAACGTAATACCTGGAGTGCATTCGCAGTCATATAATTTGTATTTTCTTCGTCAATAACTAATCTGGATCAACTTTTATCATCTTCTAGTGGAGTAGCTAACCATGGTAATGGTATAACTTCTTTGACATTAGTAATGAATTCTGTTATTTCCCCGGCTTTATTTTCAGATTTTTTCAGAAGTTTCTATTTTGGATTTTAAATAAATATAAAATTAAAGAAATTTCATAAGAATTTTATTATTAAGAAAATTAGGCTTAAAGAGACAACAAATGGCCAAAGATATTAGCGATTGGTTCAAAAATGGCAGTCATTTGTTTTGATTTCAACTAAAATTTCATTCAAAATAATTATTGAATTCTGTTTTCAATCCAAGACTTAAATATCCGTCGATTTTGTGGTCATTTAAATGGCAATTTTTTAAAAATATATAGCATTTCCGTATTTATTTGGGTTTCGTTGATTTGAATAGCCATAGATGAATGCAATGGGAGATCACTCTCATTATCTTCAGCTACAAAATCTTATGTATAACAGCAATCTTTAATTGAGTGGATTAGCACAACAGACGTCAGCCCATTCGGCCAATTAAAACCAAACGATTGTTCAAATGAGGGCTTTAAGACAACAGTTGAACCAATCAAATGCAAAGAAGGATCAGATCCAGAAAGAGTTGAATTTAAAGCGACAGCAAAAGTGACAGTTACAACAAGAGTTTCAAAATGCAGTTTCCAATCAACCAGAACTCAATTATCAGTGCTTGACTTTACGTCTCGAAATCGCTAAACACTTCCAAAACCTTCAACATTCCTCCCTACAATCGAACCAACCGTTCACTCAAATTATTAATAAATCAGAAGAAAACACATCCGATGAGAGCCATATCTGCGATGAGTGTCAGTTTGAAACCAAATCTCAGGTTTCGCTGTTTATTCATAAACTGAACCACACTTTGGGTTCTTCTACTCCTCGACACTTACATTTACCGACGCGAGTCTTCACTACTAAACCCGACACTAACCTAACCTTCACTTATAAGTGTCCCTCTTGTGATGAAACCACACCTTTGGCTCGACATGAAGTATATCCGCACATTTATCAGTTCCATTCTTCAGAACAGCCCCATAAATGGTATTCTTTATAATTGATTCTCTAATTAATGTTTGTTTAATTTCAGTCCCATTTGTTTATTATATTTCACTCATTCCGAGTATTTGTCAGAACATAAACTCGATAAACATAAGATGGGTGTCGTTGACTCTCCCGGAAATAATTCTGGTCGCGGCAGAGGTCGTGGCGGTCGGGCTTCGATGGCACAGTCCAGAAATAATTGCAAGACTCTCATTAAGACCACTGTTAACTCCCAAATGACAAAACAAACTGTAATCCAAACCCCATACGGAAATGTCAAACAAGAGTCGAGTGAACAGAATAGCGGTCAGACATTGAATTGTAGTGAAGGAATCGCTTCTAAGCGTAAAACAGACGACTCACCCGATATTATATGCATTTCTGAAACGCCCGCAAAACAAATGGCGGTTCAAAAGACAACAACTATTACTGTCGCCAAAGAAGACGATGAATTGAAATGTACTTATCCCGGATGTGGTTTCACTGCCCCGAGTAGAGATCGTTTGCAATTCCATATGAGTGCGCACACAATGTCTAAGTATAAGTGTCCGTATTGTGCATATGTTGGAAATATCCTAGTTGATATTAGACGCCATATTCTCAAAAGTAAGAAACACGAAGGACTTAATGTATTTCAATGTCTTAAATGTGACTATGGCTCCGATTGTGAGCGCACTTTCAAAGATCATCTCAAGAAATACCACTACGGACTACACGTCGAAGAATCGGCTCTCGACTCAATTCTCGAGTCATTATTTCTCAACGAAAACAATAAACAAAACATTTCTTCGGAATAATTGACAAAAACTCGGATAAAACTCATTTCAAGTATTCATACATTTTATAAAATAAATTTAAAAACTTCTCATTAATTGACTTTTGATTTAAAATCTTTTTTATGATTAAAATATGACTGAAATATGAATTATTTAAACCAATTTTTACTAAAAAATTATAACAAATATTTTTTGTTTCATTTCTTTAAATTAATTTTAGAAAACCGACTATTTTTTCAATGGATTTATTCATTTTTTAGTAAAAATATGTACTTAAAAACTATTAGAAATTTGATATAACCCCGAATACTGTCCTCTCTTTACCCCATTATATGAATTTAAGAATTATGTAAATGAGAGGCAATACAATCAATACTTCTTTTAAAAGATTATTATTCTATAAAAAATCAATGATTAGAAGAAAAGATAATTAATGTTTACTTTAAATAAATATTTAGTATTTTAAAGATTTATATAATGGTCTCAAAGATGGGGGAGTTTTCGGGAAATTCAATAGATTTTGTGAATTGAATTTTGTTTTGAATAAATGCTCTCTCATTGAAAGTTTAATTTATTGTATTTCAATAATCGACTTATAATCAACTGAGCGGTGATTTTAAAGTTTGAAATATTTTTGTCATCCAAAGAGGTTTTCTGTACCAAATGGTCAACAGAAGAGATGAACTGATGATTAACAGCATTAAACTTATTATAAGAAAAGTTGGATTAAAATGTGATAATTTTGAACTAATCCTTTGATAAGTTTTTGTTTGCATTTTTTGTGCAAATTTGTCAATAAAGTTATCATAACTATAGAAACCCCACGCAATGTAATGACTTTCATCACATCCCAAAAGGTCTTCAAATAAATAATTTGATGTCATGTCTTCGTTATTGACTTTTAGCTGCAAATAAAGTGAAAATTCATTAAAATAAATGCTTTTTTAAATAATGGATTCATTTCTTAATAATTGAATTCCATTTTAAAATTTAGATTACAGTAAACCTCCAATAATTTTAGGTATGAATAATATTTTGGACCAAATCTCAAAACCAAGAACCCCTTCCCAATAGATGTTAAAATTATGTTAAAAACTATGAATATTCTTAACGAAACTTAAATTAATTTTTTGAAACATTTAAATATAAGTTATTTTATCCAGAGGCAATTTAAAGTTGCATGTATGTTTAATAAAGAATTTAAACATAATTTATAATAAATATTAATTGAATAAAATATGAGTCATTGAAATATCAGTTATAATTTACAATCGGAAAAAGTTAGCAATAAAAATATGCATCCTCAAATACTATTTCTTAATTCCAAGTTTATTAAGAAATTATACCCTTTAATCAAAATATAACTAATATTTGACCTTTCCCTATACGTTGTATCATGTTCAAATTCCTATTATAAAGAAAAAGTACTGACCTATGACTATGAATATCAATAATGTTTTTAAAAAGGGTTAAAAAATTAATCAAATAAACTCTAATAGGTTATGAAATTTTTCAGCATTTTATCTAGGTATACTTTTTTATTTTTTTTCAAATGTTCAAACTAGCAATTCAAAAGTTCCGATGTCAAAATTATATTTATTTTTAGCTCTAATAAAATTCACTAATTTTTATTTAATTATTAAAAAAATAGGAATTATTTTAACATTCATTCAATTATTCGATAGTTTAAAGTTTAAATTATAAACCAAAAGCTCTGATTAAAACTATTGGAAGTTCACTGTATTTCTAAATTTATACTCAATTTTGAAATGAATTATATTTAAATGTGAATTCAATTTTCTAAATGTGAGACAATTTAAGAAATTAAATATATTTTTAATAAGTTTATATATTTATTGGATTCCTATTAACGGCATTCCTTATTAACGTCTGCTTTTATAAAATCAATTAAATTTAACATTAATTTTAACTTTTAATAGAATAAAGAGAGCAATACTTTTCTTTAATTTGTTTTAAAAGTTAATTATAATGTGTTTTAATTAATTTTATAAAAGCAGACGTTAAGAGATATCATTAATAGAAATTTCAGACATAATTCAAACTAAATGAAAGTCAAATCATAAGTAATTAAAAACAAACCGGAAATCGTGTGACCGATATTTTGTAATAAAAGGAGTCTTTTATTATATAAATTGTGTTGTTTTGTTCAAAAGCTGTGGTTATATTAGTCGGAAAGTTTTTGTGAATATCTGTTACTTTCATAGGATATGAGTGACATTCCGTCCGATCCAATGAAAAACACCACAAAAGTTCCCCTGAAATCAATTATTATTTAAATATAATTTTGGAATATTACTAAACTTTCATTTTTCTACTATAAAACAAAAATTCTAATATAACCTTGCATACACATAAACACATACACACCAACTTCATTAACTTTTTGCATATTGAAAAGATCTTCAATTTATTTGTAATTAATTTCACCTTGATTCTATATGATTAAAAGTTTCATAAATATATAATGAATAAAGTTTAAAGGATTGCACAAATATTGCCTAGATAATATGCGATTATAATAAATATATATTTATAAATTATCCATTTATATTCTGTTCTAGGTGTAGTTAACTACATAATTTAAATTCTGTTCCAAAGATAACTTTATAATATGCAAAACGACATGTTGGACAAAATAGAACATGGTCATTCTAAATGTAAGCCAATGAGCCTTTACTCAATATTCAGAATTATTATTAAATTATAAAAATATAAAATAATAGTATTTCGATGTTTTCCAAAATACAATTTAATTGTATTTCAGATAAAAACTTTCAAAAATGTGTTAAATTTAAAATTAGTGAATATTAGAGTTAATGTCATATTCTGTGTGATTGTATCTGACCTGAAATGAAGTAAATCAATGACTTTATATGAAAGGCGGCGTCAATTTTAGCGGACTTCCAGCGCTCATCACTAGATTTCCATTCGTTGACAATCTTTTTAGGCGTCGATAGACTCGAAAACCATTCATAACATACAAACTCGTCGTTCTGTCAATTATTTTATATTGAATTAAATAAATAAATTAAAAGTGAAGTACTTTAAAAAAATAAAGACAATTATTGTGTTTATTAAGTCCGGCCACAACTGCATCGATATAAGTGGGGACAACCATAGAATCATTCAAATATCCATTTGTTGAAGGTTGATATCCACCCCTTCCACGTCTTTGTCTTTGATAGTTATAATTGTAAACTCTTCTATCGACCCAACGCTCTTCCATACGAATGGCTGAATCAGTTAATGGCGGAACAATTGCTTTATTCCTATCTATTTATTAAACAATTAATTTATTTTTGAATATAAATTAGAATTCGTACCGAAATTATAGTACCAAAAGTAGTTTCCTCTGAATAATATAATTAAATTTGAGTTCATATTATGTCTGTAGTGATGGGATCCGCCAATCATTGATGAATACGATAGGATTCCATCAAAACCAGGAGATAAACACAAAGGTTGAGGACAACCGACCCATACCTGATTAAACCCAATTAATTTGTACTTGTCATTTTCGCCCTAAAAAACAAATTATATTTATTTATAATTAAATGAAATTAAAAGAAAATGTTGTAAAAATGTGACCACAATTTTGTAGAGATAGAGCGGACCAACAAATTTATATTCAATGATTGGAATCTTTCCAGTCATTTGCCTTCGAAAACGACTGTCAACAGGTTTAGGCTGAGTATCCCTATGAATGATCGGTAAGTGGTCTCGAGTTATGCCTTCGATTTCAACATAAAAAGTGTTGTTTCCATAAACAGCAAAGTATTTGAAACCGTTAACTATAGCCTCTTTGAATACGATATCAATTTTAACGAACGGTCTGTCAGAGCAGTCGAGCGGTACTTTACTTATATTATGGCTGTATTTTAACAAATGTTTTACCGAATCGTACTTTTAATAGAAATTTTTCAAAATTAGTCAATAATTAAATATTTGTTAAAAGAATAAAAAATTAGTTAAACTAAATGATCGACACTATAGTGACTATACATTTATAAATATTCTGGTAAATAATATGAAATGAACTTGCTCATTAATTGCTCTTTAATTTTAAAAAGTTTAATATTACTTTATTATAATAAAATTTTAAGAGAAAAACAGAAATAGAATAGAATTCATACCAATTCATCAAATTGTGATTCAGATATAAAAGTTGTTTCACAAAATGTGAAAAATAATACTATTATTAGAATATAATGGAATCGAATTATATTCATCACTAAAGTTAAGTCGGAATCAATTCAAACAAATTAATTGTAAATTCATTCATAAACTTTAAATTAAATCTGAAATACAAAAATGATTTTAGTATTTAATAAAACTCGAGTCAACTAATCAAACAAAATGTGAACAAACAATCGATTCATTATTTGATTTAAATCTCTGATTGACTTTTAATTCAAAGAAATTCTTATAATTAACTGATGTTTCATTCATTGAAACATATATTCTATAATCAAAAAGTTAATCAAAAGATCATTCCTTTAGAATTAAATTAAATTAATATAAGTTATAGATTTGATATCGACATAACTTTAGACAAAACTCCATAAAATATTTAAAAAATAATTTAATTAAAGATTGACCTCAAATATAGTATATTATATACTTTTTTAGGTTATAATACTTTAATTGAAAGGAAAAAACTCAACGTTTTTGACCTCAAATATTGTTATTTAAGTAATTTTCCAGTAATTACTGAAATATTTATTGAATTTAGAAATAATCGAATTTTGTGACAGAAATGAAATCAATTAAATCGATATAAGTTTTAATAATTATTTTAATTCAAATATTTTTAATAAAAAAGTTTAAAAAAAATTAGAAATTATTTATTTGGAGCTCTCGTTCGTCGGTTTATTAAGAAAGAGGTCTTCAACTGCAGCGTCGATGTCTTTATCGGAAGTATTGTATTTGTAGTGTTGAGATCTTAGATGTTCTTTGAATGACTTTTCGCAGTCAATACCAAAATCACATTTTTTGCATTCGAACACTTTCTTTCCGTCGTGTTTTGTGCTCTTCTTGACGTGTCTATAGATATCCGTCAAAATGTTTCCGACATACGCACAATGCGGACACTAATCAAATAAATGGTTACAATTTATTATTATATAATAAATAAAATGTATGTAAACCTTATATTTAGAGTTTGTGTGGGCAGAGATATGGAACTCTAACTTTTGTCGATTATTAGTAGTGAAAGAGCAGTGCGGAAACGAACACTTCAGCATTTCGTCGGACATCAATTGTGGCGAATAATTAAATTCTTTGTGATTATTGCCATTCGAACCACTGCTCGACGAGATATCAGTGACAGGAATTCCAATCGATGACAAAAGAATGGTTTGTGTGCCCCGACTCGCAGTTGGTTTATATATTGATGTAATTAACGGTTCTTTTGGTATTTCATAGCTATTGATTGGTTTCAATCGATTAAATGTTTTCTTTTGGTGTTCGTGTTTGTGGTGAGTCCTCAGGTAATCGATATGAGTGAAGAATATATCGCATTCATTACATTTGTAGGCCTTTTCTTTTGTGTGATTTTGATAAATATGAGGATATATTTCATTACGAGTCAGAGCCGTTCCCTCACAGACCGGACACATATACAGATACGAAGAATTAGGATTTCGCGAACTAAACATATTCGGGTGAAGAATAAGTCGTCTTTGATTGGGATGAGACAACTTATGGTTAATTGTATGCAAAATCAATGAAACTTCAGATTTGGTTTTAAAATCGCATTTATCGCATTCAATGTCGTCTTCGGCGGTAATTGTAGACAACGCGCTCTTAATTTTAGTCAATTCATTGTCTTTAATTCTCAATTGATTTTCAAGAATGAGTTTATCTTTTCTAAGTTTATCAAGCTCAACTCTTTGCTCAATCGATGAATTCTCTGAATCCCTCTTCTCTTTGAGTCTTAACTCCAGTTCTATTTTAAGTCTTTCATCTGATCTCTCTTTTTGTCGACGAAGTCTTTCAAACGAGTCTTTAAGTTCTTTCAATTCATTTCTAAGTTTTTCGTTATCTTTTTGAACGTATTGTTCATAAGTGGAGGAATCGGTTCCCAAATTAACATCGATTTCATCCGCTTTTCGTTTAGCCATTGATTTAAAATTTTCAAAATTGTGTCCACAAAAAGAATTTGTCTCTGATTTGACTTAAAATGATTTGGAACTGATTTGGAAGTAATTCGATGGCAAACAGTTCTTAAAAATAATTGTTTTGTTTTCGGATTCGCTTTTCATTAGAAAACAATGAATTGTGAAGAAGTGGTGACGAACTAATGATTAAGTGCTGACATCTCTTCACTAAAACTTTCACAAATTGTTTACATTTTGCGGTCATTTAAATGTTTAAAACACTTTACTTATTATAAAACTTTTAACTAATGTTTAATAATTTTGTGTTTATTTAGAGGACATTAACTTTGATTTGAAGTAAAAGTTGTGGATCAGTTGTGGATCAGTTGTATATTGACTCCAATTGTTTTTTTAGATTTTTTTTATTGAATCGTTTCTCAAATGAATTGAATTCAAATTATTTTCATATATAAACCATTTTATAGTTTTAATTTATTCTTTGTTTTTGAGAAAAATGAGTGAAAAAGAAAGGGATGGAAATACTTCAAACGCCAGTTCTTTATTAGAAAATATGGTGAGCGGCGGACAAATAACTTCAGAGCAGTGGCAGACATACAAAGAGATGAGAGCCGTTGACCTCTTGTGTAGTGAAAGTGAAAGCGATTCATCCGATGAATCCGAAGAAATGATGTCAATTCCTTCAACTTCTGGAGTGACGACAATAAGTAGTGGAGTCGTGGACTCCACTCCTATTAGTACTGATATATCGGTACAAATCGCTGAAACGGACCAAACAAGTCATACAAATTGGGACTCGACTTCAACCGTTAAGTTTATCGACGGAAAAATAAGTTTTAATGAATTGGTGGACATTATGGAGAAAAATGAATCCAATACTGAAATGACTGATAAAGAGTTAGGAATTGTTTTCGAGCGGGAAATGACTTTATATGAAAACAAAAATAAGAAAAGAAAGAAACAAAAAATACTGAAAGACTTAGAAACGTCACCAAAAAGTAGTGGTGGATATCGTCAGCGAAGGAAACTTCCGCGCGATTTACAGGGATTAGTGGGTGAGGCAAATATGATGTTAGCTCGAGGTAATCACGAAGAGGCCATCAAAATGACTCTCGAAGTTATCAGACAATGTCCGGACTGCGCCGAACCCTTTCAAACTTTGGCACAAATTTATGAAGAAAAAGGAGATGACATCAGAACTTTTCAATATCTGTTAATCGCCGCCAATTTGTGTCCGTCAGACGGCGACGGATGGACTAAAGTGGCAGAAATGGCCGTTGATTTAGGATTTTTGAAACTTGCGATCAGTTGTTATTCAAAAGCAATAAAAGTATTACCGAAAGATATAAGTCTTCATATGGAAAGATGTCGTCTTTACGAGAAGGTGGGCGACACCAAGAGATCGATCGAATCCTATGAGAATATCGTTAAAATTCTTGGTCCAAACGACGGCGAACTCGCACTTCAATTGACTAAAGATTTGGTAAAAATTCATTACAATAACGGAAATGTTTTGTCGGCCATAGAAGTGATGGAATCAGCGCTCGAAAAACACAACTCATTGATAACATCTGAAGAAATTATGTTTTACGTCGAACTTTTAATAACAAACGGACAGTACATCGAATCTTTGTCTGCATTTCGAAAACACTGCGGAATCAAATTTATGAGTTCAGGCCTTGAATGCAATCAATTGACTGAAGAAATTGTTAACAAATGTGATCTTACAGTACATCTTATGTTCGCTTCTGAACTTCCTATAGATTTGAGGGCAAAATTAGTGGTAACATTGATTAATCTGCGCTGTTTGTTGTCTGTCCAAGAATTACTTCAAGAAATATTGCTCTCAAACGCTGAAGAATTCGGTGATTTATATTTGGATATAATCGACGCTTTCATGAAAATGGATTTACATGAAAAGGCAAAACTAATTGCAAATAAATTAGTCGATACAATCACTTATAACGAACCCTCGGTTTGGTTTCGTTTTGCAAAATGTCTTCAAAAAACTAACGAAATCGATCACTCGATTATCGCGTATTCAACTGTTGTACGGTTAGCCCCAAACCATTTCGAGGCGCGACTCAAACTCTCACAACTTTTGGTTAGTGTCGGTAAAGAAAGAGAAGCGCTGGAAATCGCTTCCCAGTGCGCCACCGATTCACCCATAGATTTGGATTTATTACAAATGCGGTGCCATTTGTTATATTCTCATCGACTTTGGGCTGAGTTTGGAATCGCCTCTAAAATATTGCTCTCCAGTGATATGACTTATTTAAAACACGACAAAGAGCTGTCAGTTATGATCACATCCTCTTCTTATAGAACACGAATTGAAGGTTTAAGAGATGTCCACAAAGACTTAGGTTTATCTGAGGAGGAGTGTCGGCCCCATAAGTTTATTGGCAAAAGTGTTGTTTCGCTTACAATAATTCAAACTTATATTAAACTTTTAAACGTTTTATTATACAAATCAAAAGACTTTAACGAAGCGCTCAGAATAGCATTTTCTGGTTATACAGGCAGTGCTTTTGCTACCAAACAGGAATTAGTTGACTATTACTCAATGATGACATGTTATATGTCTAAAAACAAGACTTATACCTATCCTTTGATTAAAGCACTGATAGTAAGGAATATCAATAATAACCAAATTTGGAATATTTTTTGTCAGATTATGTCTCAGTTTTATCAGGACTTAAGACATAATCGTTTTTGTCTCAGACTTTTTATAAAAAACCCTGAAAGCATAGCTCTGGCATATTTTAATGGACACATCGCTCTAATGAGTGGTAGTTATAAGCACTCACTGGCAGAGTATGTCTCTATTCTTAAACAAAGACCGAGAGATCCTTTCGCTGCCTTTTCTGTTTGTTTGGCTTTTGTTCATTTGGCGACACAAAAGTTCACTTCAAACCGACACTCAATAGTGATCCAAATGTGTGCGTTTCTCGATCTCTATCTCGAACTTAGAGGAGAATGTCAGGAGTCATTTTATAACGTGGGCCGAGCCTTCCATCAATTGGGACTTTTTAATAATGCCGTCCATTTCTATCGGAAGGCATTGGAGGCCAACACAGAAATTATCGCTAAAAATAGACAAATGTTTGATTTAAAGCGAGAAATAGCATATAATTTATCGATTATTTATCGAAATTCGGGCGCAAATGATTTGGCATTAATTTTGTTACAAAAATATTTTGTTTTATAGTTCTTAACTATTTTTTGTTATTTAAGGGAAAACCATTTAATAATTAAATAAATAAAATAAGAGTTTTTAGTGAAATAAATTTATTGTTAAAAACTTTAAATAAATAGAAATTTTAATATATATTATGAACAAAGTTTCTATGAATGGAGTATTTTCTCTCTCAACTTTGAATTCATTATTTGGTTGAGAGTTGTTTCCAGTTGTGTATTAATAGGTTTTAATTGAAATACAAAAATGAACATGCTGATTGTATTTGAAGAGTATTCAACTAATTATTACTTGAAATGTATTTGAAAAATAAAACTTTTAATAATCAAATAATTATTTAAAGCATTTATTTTTAAAAAATGAAAACAAAATAAAAGTTTATCTCCAGAAGTATTGGTC